>WEIU01024421.1:78636-91312 GCA_013389925.1 Aegithalos caudatus
CTTCAGACCTGGAAAATAGTAGCCTTTCTGGCAGAGAAATAAGTAAAAGAATCAAATAAACCCCACCCCACATAGCAAAATCCAGTTGAAACTTCTCTGCTCTGCCCTGCTCTGCCCTGCTCTGCCCTGCCCTGCCCAGCTCCCCTTGCACGGCCAAACCTCTCGAGCAGGCGAGAGTTCGCAAATCCGCTCACTGCCGGAGCACGGCAGCGCTGCCCATCTTGGGGCCGGTGCAGCACATTTCTGACGTGAGCAGCTGGGGAATAATGGCAACAGCCACTCGTGGATTTTGCAGACTAACACATCTCAGGCTCCTGTGCATGCAGCCTCTAGCTTTCCTAAATGCCCTACACTGACTGGAATGACACTGATTCCAGACTCACGTTGCCGGAAGCCAGAGGACAACATTCAAACAAGTGATGAGATTTTGTGTCTCTCATTTTTCATCAGCAAGCAACTTTGCTGCTTATGCAGCCTGCTGGGAATAAAGGAAATGACTTTGCAGGAAGCATAAGTGTGGTGATTATTATTGTTATTACTAGGTTGTTTGGTTTTTTTTTATTGTAGGGGGGGTTATATGGATGAAATTCCTGAACAGCATTTTACAACTGGACACCTTTTCTAGTGAGATCACATTGCACTTTACCATGAGTGGTATAATTTCTGACCTGAAGCCAGTGAAGCAGGAATTAGGCAGGTTGTCCAGTGCCTCACAGCAAATCAGGGGTTTAGCACTTTTTGCCTCATTTATAAAGAATCATGGGCTACTCTGGGTGAACACTGGGAAAGCTCATTTCTTTGTCACCTACTTTTGCCTGCAAAGTCCTGTCCTTAATAATCAACACTTCAAAAATACCACCTCTGGTTTCAGTGGCACACTTACTAATTGGACTGGCAGCATTGATGCTATTGTGTGAACAATTTGGTTTGAGGAGTGCTTCACATGCCAGAGGTGAGAAAGCCTCCACATTGCTTTTAAAATTGTAACTGAAAATTTCTCTACTTGTCTTCCAGAGAATTGGAATTAGCCAACAAGATGAGCTGGACAGTTCTAGGACATCTTCAGGGCACTCTGATTTTCCTCTGTCAGCTGTGCTCCCCAGAGATGTGCATGAATTGAGCACCAGACGTGCTGGAACAGCTCTTGTCGGCTGTGCAGTGCCTCATCCTCACTGGCTTTGGCCTTAGAGACAGAGCCCAAACAGAGCTGTGAGTCAAGCAGAAAGGCTGGTAGCAGGACTCTGCACAGCTGATTTTGGGTGACAGTGCAGCTGCCTGCTGGGGTGGGCTGGACTGACTCACTGGTAGAAATGAGGAAAACAAGCGTGGGAGGAATAAGAGTCCATCTGGGATCCAGATGAGAGTGGGACTAAGGGAAACAGGCTGATTGGGGAGAAGGGCCAGTTTTCAGTGGATCTGAGGATTATTTAATTTCAAACCATCCTTTCAAGTTTTTTAGGTAATTACAAACCAACTGCATTGTTTAGGAGATGGGGGAGTTATCCTAGAAATAGTTGAATATTTAAAGCTCTGCTTTTGTTAGTATGTCTGAAAAACACCCACTAGCCAGCAACTTGGGTGCAAAGAATTTACTTACATAAAACAAAGAATATATAGGGTGATTTACTGTAATTATGAAGTTTTCATCTGCCCATTTGAAAAGTTACAAAATCCAGTAAGGTTCCAGTTCTACAGAGTGCTGCACATAAGAACAGGTGTGTGCAAGGCACTCCACTGAGGTCATTTGCACAAAAGTTTTTGCAAGAGTAGAGCCCAAGTATGTATCAATTATTTGCTAATGTAATATCAGCTTTTTTGTTACTGTGACTCTGGAGCATTGCTGCTGCTGTATTTGCCAGTGGAATTAAATTTCCCTCCTACAGATGATGTCTTTCAGTGGACCTAGCAATATAAATTATGAATGCATTCCTTTACTCATGAAGGCTGGTTTTCTTCTGCTGAAAGCACTGTTAATGCAGAAAATACAAAAATTTGGGTCTCTTCTCACTGCTCATAACATAATGCCTGTTAGCAAAACAGAGCTGCACTTTGTTCTTGCAGTCATTTTCCCTGACAGCTTCAGTTCCCATTTCCCACTAAATCCTGCCACCAGGAGCTATAGCTGGGCAGGAACAGCTGGCAAATCCACTCTCCTATCTCTTGCTCTCTGGCCTCTGTCAGACATCACAGATGCCCTATGGCAGACATGACTTGCTTAGATTTATCTCAGCTACATTTTGTGTAGAAGGTCAGAATACACAGCACAAATTTGGGAGATGCAGCAGCAAAGAATCAGGGTAAAAATGTCTGGTAGAAAGAATGGAAACAATCCATGCACTTCAAAAGCTGCAGTTATGACCAAAACATTTTCTAATTTCAGAAACATACTTTGCTAAACTCTTCTCTTTTCCATTTTACTTTTGTCTTAGTGAATTTTTTTTCTATGTTCACTGTCTTTTAAAGGTACAAATTTCACAGAAAAAGCTGCTATAGCACCTGTCAGATACATTACTAATACCATGGATGGTGAAGTTGTCTATGTAAGAGCCTTTTTTTTGACATTTGGAGGCAAGTCCAGTGGTATGACTGGACTGACTGTTGTGGAGGTGCTGAGGTATGCAGGTGGCTTTTGCATCAGTGATAGGTGTCCATAGCTACAAAGGAAAAACAGATGTTTGAGCTCAGTAAATTTAGGTGTTGAGATAAATTGGTCTGGGCTATTTTAGACTTGCAAACACAGCAGGCAACAAGTAATATTTCAGTGTGTATGTGGGCACGTCCATTTTGAAGTAATAAACATCCTGTGTGCATTTTGCAAACACAGCAGCACACAGCTCCAGGCACAGCTCTCTCAGGGCCTGAGCCTTTTCTCATTTCACATAGTCCAAAATGTAAAGGTGACTTTGTGTAAGCTTCCATTTTACCTACCCAAGTTGGTATCTTGCAGAGAGAACTCAAAACTGCCTGCAAGCTGTGAGGCACCCAAAGGGACTGTGCCAGTTCCTTGCTGATGCACATCCCTATGCAGTGTCTGTGCTCCATTATCCCTGCATCCTAACAGGCAAGTTCACCTCTGTGGGCCATTTCACTACTCCCCTCACTGGAACTGGAAGCTATAAAGTCACTGCCCTGACTTCTGAAAGGGTTTCTTTACTATTTGAATTTCTCTCAATATTTGTACCTGTGTTCCATTGGATTTTTTTGCTAATTCCTGCCCCACAACAGTAAGCAAAACACTGTATAGGTAATTGCCATGATGCATCAGGTGTAGTTATGGACACATAATAATTCCTTATTGTATGATGACCATTCTGAACTAGATGTAGAACTAGTACAAAATCCTTCAATGTCATTGGCATGCCATGGATAATCAGCTGCAGTTAAGAGTCTTATTACATTTTGGATGTAAAAGTATGTGATGCATGAAATGGGAGCAGCTGAACATCCTTAGTAGGGAAGTAAAGGTGGTTTTTAATTCCCAAAGAGGTGTAAGCAATGGCAAAACAAGAATGCTACAGGGCACCAGTTTCCCAGAAGTAGATTTCTCCAGGCTAGAATAGAACAGGAAAAAACCAAACTAGAGGTGGAAAAATGAATCATTAAAACTTGTATTTTCTTTCCCAGATATTTGAGCAATAAGAGGAAAGCTGCTATCCTGGCAAATCAAAGAAGGAATAATAGGGTTTGTTCTTAGGTATGCACACACTAAGTGCACATGTAAATTACAGTAAATACTAATTCCAGGGAAGAGTTGTAACTTAAATTACTCTGCCACAAAGTTACACCCTGTAGAAGGACACACAATTGAGAATGGAGCTGACACTTCCTCCACAGATAAAGGATCTCACGTGGTGCAGAACTTTGCGTGCATGGTTTGAGTCCATATGGGCCAAACCCTGTATTTATCACAGCCATCTGGGTGCTTATGCATCCTGGTTCTGTTGTAACTGGATAAAGCAGAGTGGCAGAAATGGGGAACAGTTCTCATTCCCAGTCAGTTCCCATTGTCCTGATATCTCTGGTGACTGAAGTTCCTACTAGGCTACATCTCCATGCTCCCTCTTGGTGTCTCTGATTCTGTCAGTCTTGAGGGTGTAAGCTGGAAAGGGTGACTTATCAATATCCCAGTTTTAAGGTCTTCTGGCAGAGGGGAGCATTAACATGGGTACCCCCTGTTCCATCACTTACAGAACCCCCAAGTGTGTGCACACTCACCTGCTGTCATTTTCCCTGTTGTTTTACAGCCCCACTTCATGACTGGTTTTCCCTGGACACAGCAAACAAAACCACCCATCCTTTAGCTTCTGAAGTTCTCTGATGTACCTGCTGCTGCAGCAGAGCTGTCCTTGACAATGTCTTTTCTGACCATACTTCACACCTCATTAGGCTTTTCCAGGCCCAAGATTTCTTTCAGCACAAAAAGGTGTAATTGCTACTAGTGTTGCATAGCAGGGAATGATACATTCTACTATATTCTTTGCACTAAACTGTTTTTCTATCTTGTTACAAGGTACAGGATTTTTAGGCGCTACCACAATAAATTAGTAAACTAATTTTAAAAAAAGTAAAGCCGTGGTGGATTATTAGGATGGACGAGGTTGAAAAGTACATAGAGACACAATCTGCATTCTTTGTTCTTGTTTAAAATGGATTACAGCAACTTCAGACATTGTGGACTAGCAAGTGCATGTGAATTCTTAGTGAAACTTGGACATTAAGAGAGGACAGGCAGTCCTTGGCTGTTTAAGAATGGGAATATTAGGCAGAGATAGAAAAAATATCTGAGGCATATGTGAAAGTTACTGGGATTAACACAGTGTTAAGGTCTGCATTTCAAATTAGAAGTTGCACAGCAAAAAAGGTGTTGCAAATGAGCTTCAAGAATGATATAGCAAAGGGCTAACAGAGCTAAACCTATTACAGTTTATCCAAGGAATAAATAAAAACTTTGCTTACCACTACATGCAAACAGAAGGCTTTGCCTGCTGTACCAAGTCTTTAATTCTTGTCAGAAAGGAGGTAACAGTTTATTAGAATGTTAAAGCCAGATTGATGTGGGTAGGTAACAAAATCTCATAAGAACATATAAATAATTTCTTTGAGACACAGAAGATCCTCTGTTACTTGAAGTGCTTGGATAAGTTCCTAGAAGATGGCATTGGGCTCGACATCACTGGTTTGATTCAGGAGGAACTCTTTGCTTTGCATTACCCAAGGTTTCAGCCTGTGTGATCCTTTTTCCCCCCATTGGCCATGAAGTCTATGAAACAGAATTTTTCAACTTGAAATCTTTCCATAAAGCTGCCTCCTCATTCTAAATATACAGAAAGTTACAGCAGGGAATGGAGGTGGTGTCTCTCTTCCAGTTGTGGAATATATTACTCCCTTCAGCCTCAAATCTTCTGAACCTTTTCCTTCCCAAGAGTGTCCCACACAAACCTGACTGAGTGAAGTCCTTCAGTAAGGACCCCATTTCTAACTTTTGTTCTCTAAAAGGTATCTTTTATCTCTTTTTCCTACCTGAATTCCTCCATTCCTTCTGCAAATATATCAATTATCTAAAGAAATAATTATATCAAAATCTTGCTTCTTTTTAATAGAAGTCCACTGGCTTCAGCGTAAGGCTTTGAAAATGGGAGTTCTGTTCTGAATTTATTCAGAAATGGCAGAGGACCTAATGTATGTAACT
Source organism: Aegithalos caudatus (assembly GCA_013389925.1). Classification (NCBI taxonomy): domain Eukaryota; kingdom Metazoa; phylum Chordata; class Aves; order Passeriformes; family Aegithalidae; genus Aegithalos; species Aegithalos caudatus. Next base: position 84,326 of record WEIU01024421.1, read on the forward strand.
GAACTCTAAAGGGAGTGAATAATCTCTGGTTAGTTTTTACTCTGCTGCTGTGTTAAGGTCTGTGACATCAAACTGAGCTTTTTGCTGCATGTGGTCCATGAAGATCCCATAAGAAATTTACATATGATCTGGCTTTGTTTATACACATACAAGTTAAAGATAGACAGAGCCAAAGAACAGCATTTAATGTTTATTAGCCTTTGCAAAAACAGACAATTTCAGTCAACTTGAAATTCATTATTTTAGCAAAATTCAAGTATTTCTTGCACATCTCACTGGATTGGCACTAGCAGTAGAGGCAGCAGCACAAGCAGGAAGCACTGGCACTTACAGCAGAGAATTGGAAGGCTGAAGCTGCACAGATTTCAAAGGTTGTTCTATAAAGAGAACTTAACATATCAGATATGGTAACAGACTAGAAGCAGTTTCACCTTCACTGCAGCAGGAACTGGTTATTTTATGATGTGTTACTGGGTGGGTGCTTCTGGTGTGAAAAAGACAGAGGCCTTCTGGTGAATTTTCCACAAAGGATGTATTTAGCATACTAGTAAGCACAGAAGGTTCATTTACATAAAAGATTTACAGTAGAAAAATAAATTTGGAAATTCTCATTTTATCAAATTCAGACTCCACATCTCCACAGCCATCCAGAATAACATGGAGCTGGAACTGATATAAATGTCTGCTCATCTCATTTGCTCTTAGAGAGGATCCATGACATAAAAATATCACCTGACTGCAGGCTTAATAGCTGCTGGCAGTGTGTTGCTCCTTCCTGAGCACCTATGTGATATGTAATTCTGTTCATCCTGCTGGTTGTGGAAATCTCCATGTTCAGCTGGCAGTAAGATTAGTGCAGTTCCTTGAAATAGTCATAAAGCCCTTATGACTGCTTTTGAAAGGGTAGCAGAGAGACATAAGGATAAATTTTGCCCATCTTTTTCTTATTTCTTTTTTTATTCCCCCAGAAAATTACTGAGTTGCTAAAGAAGCAAACAAAAGTTTACATATGTGTCAAATAGGGTTGGACTAGATGGCCTGGGATGGACATACAGATGTCCTTTCCAACCTCAACCATTCTGCTATTCTGTGAAATTAATCTTCTAAGCCAAAAAGGTATCAAGAAATAATGAAGGCTCTAACAGCTAAGGGATTAAGTCCTCACACTAAACTGTCAGAGGAGGAAAATCTTTAAAAGGTCCGTTAATTTATGCACACTGAGAAATTCTCCCAACGCAGCTTCATTATTTTGCATTATCTGTGTCAGAAATGTTTGTCAGACCAATCACTGCTCATAATTAAAAGGGAAAAGACACAAATTTTTTGATGTGAAAAGAGATTTGTGTTACTTAGCTGTCAAGTGCCTTAACAAGAGGAACAGAGAAAGTGAAAGGATTATGTAGGATCTAAAGTCTACTGAAATATAAGAGCCACAGGCTTCCATTACAGGAAAGAACTGTACTTCAAGTAATAAAAGATGGAGAGAAATCCTGAACTCCCCAGCCAGAGAAACTTGAAGACAAAACAGGATTTAGCTCAAATTCTCAAGCAAAAAGTTGGCAGCATAAAAGCAGGAGCAATAAAGCACAGCTTGTATAAGCTTTTGAGCCATTTAAAATAAAATATGGATCTTTCATTTATTAGTTAGTCCTGATGAAGAAAGGCATCAGCATTATGCAGATCATGAGTTATAAATTCTTGATTCATCTGGGGATAAAGTTTTACCAACTATACCCATGAAGAAAGATGTTTTTGCTCTGAGTTACAGCAAAACATCACATACTCCTTACAGAAAACCAACAGCATTTCACTCTCCTTGCAATGACATTATTTTCCAGTTCCTTTCTCCAAGTGAATAATATTAATCATTAAACATGCAAGGCACAAGCAGAAATAAAAATAAATAGCATCTGTAAAAAAAAAGTTAAATACTTAATTAGCACACCTTATCTGAAACTTTTAGCTCTTACTAAATAGAACAGACTTTAGAATGCCCGTCCGATCTCAAAAATATCAACAGAAAGAAAACACCACTGAAATTGCTACTTTATCCTGAGGACTTTATACACACAAGAACAGTTTAACAGCTATAGCTGTCTGAAGCATCTGTTCACTCATTTTTTAAATAGACAGACAAAATGCAATTTGTTCCCCTGTGCATTTCTATTCCTCCTGGGATGTCCAGCATCAGCACTGCTCAATTCACACTTTGTGATTCATGCAGCAACATCCAGCAGGGGAATTCAACTCAGCAAATATCAGCATCTACAAAGGAACTATTGATATAGCAGCCAGTCATCTGAGCCTCCATCTCACAGATGGAGAGAAATTGGCCCTTACAGTGCACATTTCAACATACAGAGCTTAAACCAATTAGCCAAGCTGCAGATGTCCATACCAAAGGTGTCAGAAGTCAATTAAAATTAATTCCACCTTGAGGCTGTGGGCAGGTGTGCTCTTCCACATCTGCCTGTGCAGCTGAAGATGGAATTGCAGTGACTTGTCCATCCTGAGAGGGAAGGCACCTCCTCCACCTGCCTGCCAGCAGAACAGGCTGTGGAAGCAGCCCCCTGCCTTCTGCCCTCCTCCCACTGCTGCAGTCCTCTGGTCCCCATGTGGGCACTCTGCATCACTCTTGACCACTGGGTTATGCTAAACAAAGTGATTTTACCTGAAATAGATTGGGCAGTGCTTGCATGATCCCTTTTCCTTTCTCAGCTAAGCAGCACTGGGCTCCTACAGTGACAAATAATTGTTAGCAATATTAAGTAGTACAGCTGCTAGCCAAAATAATGGATATTTATAGCCTAAGTAGGCTTTGGTACACTATTTAGACAAGATTGAGGAATTCAGGCATTCCTCAAAGTTGTTCATTATTGATGTAACAGAGATGAGTCTTCTCTCTGGAATCACACCCATTAAATCAGATATTCTTTCAAGCTTACAATTTAGTAGCTTCAAGGCATAAAATCCCATTCTAATATAGCAAGGGCTCCTTTACTGGTCTGATTTCAACTTACTGCAATCACAGAAATTTGCACAGTTCCTGTTTTGAGATACATATGCACATATAAAAAATACCCGTATCCACACCTGATCCTCAAGCTGACAAAGCAAATCCATAATTAATTTTCACCTCCTCCTAGTCTCCTATGTATAATTACTCAGTGTCTTCTATGAATAGGAATGTTTAAAAGCCATTTGAGGAAGAAAGGGAAGCTCCTGATATATATATATATATACATAGCTGGATCCTGCCATTCATGTTACCTTCCTTCCCATGTTCTTTTTCTTCAAAATTTTAATTATATCTTCAGCATGATGAAACAGCTGAAAAGAGTAGAGGAGTCAAGACTTCCATGTACCCTTGGCCCTTGAGGAGCAAAGGAAGCAGTGGCAGTACACAGAACAAAAGCTCCCTGCAGTGCCTGTGGGGGTTCCACGTGCAGGAGCTGCTTTTGACTGACCCCAAAGGTCAGTGGGCAGCCCCCACCCCAAAGGGCTCTGAGCAAAGTAATCTTTAATCTCCCAACTAAGATAAAACAGGTACAAATATAGTTCAGGTTTGTATATTCTATGAAATAATTAATTTCCTGTATAAATTTTCATGTAGAATAAAACAAGTTGGCCCCATAGAAAAGTGGGCTCTACAAACACAGCACTTATGTTTCTTCTCAATGAAACAGATTCAATGCCACTTGATATGGATTTTAGATATGGAATCCATTAAATTTTGTTCTGCAAAGTAATCTTGCATTGATAACAATTGTCAAGTCTGACAACCGATGATTTAATGTTCTAGTCCCTTTTTTCTAGCAATTACAAGTCGTTTGAAAATTAAATTACAGTTAATATTTCTCCCCAGTGAGGCAGTCTGACATGATGTGCAAATGCTTACATTGCCCTGTAAGTCAGTTGTTCCCAGATGAGATGGGCTGACAGCATGAAAATAATTAAATGTCAATATACAACTGGCCTCTTTGATGAAAAATAAACAGGCACAAAGACAAACTGTTCCACTGCTTATACTAACCACCAAATGTTGAGAGAACTGGTTATTTTAAACACAACAATGAGGCTGCAGTGTGATTAACTGACTTTCACAAATCCAGTTTAGTGATTTAGAATGTGCTCAGAACTAAAGTTCTTATTTGTCTGAAGATTCTTCATCTGCATTGACCTTCTCTCCTTGGAGCCACATAAATGCTGACTTGGCTGTGCCATCTCCACTCTGTTGGGAAAAGCAAATGAAGGAAGCCCAGACAAAGCCACAGAGCCCAGTGTAAGCTGTTCGCAGGTGAACTGGGATCAAAATGAAGTTTGACAGCTGTGTTGGAAGGAGAGAGAGCTCAGTTAGTGCTCCAGGCACTGTTACACACCCAGCCCTCCACTGCTTCTCCTGGGTCAGACACAGGGTGGATGCACAGGACTGGGATTTACAGCAGGGAGAGGCTCACAGAGTCACCCTGAAAACTCACCTGCACAAAAGGCCAGTACATCAGTCCTGTCTGAAAGGGAAACGAATCATTTGTTATTCTTACGGATTTCAACCACCAAGATTCATTTTTTCCACATTCAGTGATGACTGAAACGTATTTGAGTAAAGTTGATAAAAGCTGTTCAATTACAAAAGGAGTTGTTTAACCTAGAGGTTGCCATATTAAAATTCTACTCATCTTCATGAGCCTCTATGCTCTGAGTTTTTCAAACACATTATTCTAACTCATTTTAAATACAAAACCCTAAGCACAGTTAAGTCATCACAGACATCTGACACCAGACACAATAAACGCATTTACCAGATGGGTGAACAAATGTTTAAACATGCGAACATTTGTTTCAGCCATTAATGAAAAATACCACTGAACACTATTTATTTCACACTTGCAATGCTCCTTCTTACTCATACACGTAAGGCATATTTAGAAAAATCAATGGATCATTTACTCATGGAACATAAGGCTGATAGAAACCTTATGTTTTGATAGGCTATAGTGGGCACTGCTTTTAGAATCATCTTCCATAGGAATAAAAATAATCCTTTTCCATCCTACCTATATAGTTCTACAATATGAAGAGAAATTCACATAGGATCACATTTTCTCCTGTTGCTTTTTTGTCCTGTACCTCCATCATTCTACTTGCATCTGAGAAACCTTTAATATTCTCAGCCTGCCCAGCTCTGAGGTAGCAAGGATAATTCTGTCTTGCATATGCAGAAATGCATATCAAAGCCAGCTGTTTATAGCAAAGCCTTCTTAAAACAAGGGCTTTTCTTTCTGAAAGTGAGAAGATTGTCACTGAAAAGTACAGGCTAAAAATGCTTCTCAAAGAAGGTGTCTCTGTAATTAATGATTTTAATATATGTGCATGTAAGTGTTGTCAGTAGTATCACTAACTAAGCACTGGTGCGTGGGTAGTTCTTAAGACAAAAGATAAAAAAACCCTGAATCAGTGTTGCATTGTAGGGCTGTCATTCAAACAGAGCTAGGTGCAAGTGTTATATATATAAACTGTACATTTCATTTTTTAAATGGCATAATTTCACCCATCTGGCAGCACTGCCTAACCCAAACTGTCTTTCCTTCACGTGAGTGCTGGTACTTAAAGCTTCCTACGCATAATCAAATAATGGAGAAAGAGAGAGAGAGAGAGAAAGAGAGAAAGATTTCAAATAGTTTATTCTCTTTTGTTGTTGCTTAGCTGTGAGATAAGCAACTTGCTTGCCTCACCTTATATGTATTCCAAAATTTCTTCTTACAGTCTGAAAAGATGTCCTCTTTCCTCTGAAGGATGCTCATACCTAGTGTTTAAATATTTACAACAATGAGAAAGAATGCAAAAAATTAAATGTTCACGTTTTCCAGTGACATCCCAGACCCTTCTCAATAATAAATAAAATACATTATTAAAATTTTGAAAGAAAAGCTGATACTGTTACAAAAGTACCATTCTGACTACCTGATAGTGCTACATCAAATTTCCTCATCTATTGACTTGAGTCCCAGCACTGACACCTGAGATCACTGGGATTTTCTGGGTGTACAGGTGTTGTAGCATCTCCTTCTCTGCCATACCACACACCAGCGGTGTAGTGGTGGAACAGAGAGGATGAAAGCACCTGTTGCACCCATAAGAGAGAGAATAAGGCATTTTGCACATAAGCAGAGGCTCCTTAGTCTGACTCCAGGATCTTTCTAGGTATTCCCGAGCCTTGGGGTTATCAGTATCTCTCAATGGATACATTACTTTACTGCTACCCAGTTCAGGGACTTTTACTATCCCTTTTCTGGTCTTTCAGATCCTTCTGGTCCTTGGGCAATTCTTAGCTTAAGTTGTGACATAGTTAAGATTTTGAGAGAAAGTATTGGTGTTTGACTTCCTTTTTTACTTCATTTCTCTTCAATCACAAATTGAATGATTTCCCTGTTGGAGTGATAGAATGCAGGTCTCCCAATCCCAGATAAAAAGAGGACCTGTCTTACTCTTCTACCGCATCAAGTTTAAGTTCAATGAGAGCGTTTAATCACATTAGTCTCACCTATTAATTTTCTTATTCCCTCGTGTTTATTTCTGAAATAGATACTGGACTTCTTTAAAGTATCTTGTTACTTGTTGGCTTTTGAGATTAGCTATTATGGTCATGCTTTATTTCTATGGACTCTCACAGCAGAAGCTGCTTCGCTGAACTGCGTTTTGGAAAATGAGACAGCTGATGCTGAGAACTGAGCACAGCAATTCAAACAGACATGGATGCTACAATCCTCGCAAGGTGCTTTGCATTCTTTGTTGCTAATTAAAAGCTACGGGCCCAGCCGAGCTCAGAGCAGGCCTCCTTTGGTCCAGCACCCCTCACGGAAAGCTCTGAAGTGCCCTAGGCGGTTCAGCATCCTCGGGGGGAGCTGCCGGGGTCTGCAGAGCCCCGCGGCCGCGACCCCCGCTCCGAGCGCCCGGACAGCGGCGTTTTGGGGTGCGGGAGCCGCTCCG
>WEIU01024421.1:93340-138155 GCA_013389925.1 Aegithalos caudatus
TGGAGCTTATTTCCTGTGAGTGTCAGCCTTCAGCAGGATAGGAGAGGAAATACTACTAAATAAATTATTATTTTACCCATTTTTAAAATCGAGATGGAGGCGTTCGCTGCCCTGTGTTAGCTCTGCTGTGCACCGTAGAGAGCAGATGTTGTCTCGGCAGAGCCGTGGGTGCCGGACGGAGCCCGTGTGCCTCTGCCACCGTGAGCAGGTGCCCGAGGGTCCTGCCCCTCCCCGGGCTTGTCCCCGTGTGCCTCTGGAATAACGAGTACTTTGTGTGCTTAAAGCTGATGCACACGCCCCTCCTTGCGTCATTTACTATATGCAGCATGCTCGGTTTTATGTGGTCCTTGGGGTGGGCCAGAGAAATCTGAATGGGATGCGCTCCGCTGAAATGGTTAGGAAATTTGGGAAGTGTCCTTCTGACGTGGCTGATGGGTTGGTGGCAAAAAAAAAAAAAAGTTTGATCTGTTACAGGCTTCCTGAAGAATACATTGTTGCAGAGTTTTTGTTAGTGTTTAATAGCTTAGATTCTTGGTGCTGACAGAAGTGACTCCTGCCTGTTCTGAAAAATTTTATTTCAGTAAAACTTCATTGGAATAGTTTGGAGTATATGAACTGGACTCGAGGAGAACACGCATCTGCTATGTGGTTATTTAAAGAAGGTGCATTAGTGCAGGGCAAGTGTAGTACTGACCAAGTTCTTTGCTTGAATAGTTCATCATAAGAAAAAATAAACACACTATAAGAATGAAATGCCTAAAAGAAGACCATGTTTTGATTGTTCCTGGTGTGAGAAATAGTCTGCAAAAACTTGCATGTCTGATTTTTTTTCCATATATGCAGATAGATATGTGTCAAGAATTATCATTTGGTTTACTTCCTCTCTTGTTTATTACAGCTTTTTTCCACATGTGTCATAAAAGCTGTAGTCCTCTGTATAATAAAATGCTATAATACAATTATGGCCTTCTAGATATTTAGCAGTTAGTGCCCTCCTGGAATAGTCTTTGGTTAAGATTGGGGTAAATATGTACAATCTGCAGTTTATCAGGTCTTGACCGTGATATGTCAAAAGTGTTCTCCCCAAATATATTTGAAATTCCTCCAAGCTGGGATACATTTTTCTGCAGAGAAAGTGTGTCCACTTATCTCATGGACATTATTTAAGTGTTATCATGATAGATTTGAAACTGTCTTTGATTTGAACCATGGATTCTCTCCTTGCTGTGTACATGTAGCTTAGCAGGGTGCCAGTGATGTGATAAGTACTTTTAAACTTGTATTAAGATTTGTTGCAACTCTGTGTTTTTCATAACCATTTTGGTATGATCACCTAATGAGCTATAATGCAGTGAGGTTGTGTGACTGCAGTCATTAGGGTCTAGCAAATGGAAAAATATTTTTTAGCAGATGAGAAACTTGCTTAGAATTGAAAACATTGCACAGTGGGACTGCAATGAAAACCACTGTGGAATCTGACACACAAGTGTGCACACCAAAAATCTCTTGGTTTGATTTTGCAAATTAACTTTGTTTCAGCAGAAATGTTCTTGTATTATTTTTAATGTATTGTGTGTCATAAGTGATATAATTACAATTAATTTTATCTGAAATTCAGAAATCTTTTGTTGGGCTGAACTTGTTTAAATAATTCTGGAAGCCTTTGCTAGATTTCAGAAGTTTGCCTTAACATAACTATTCTATTTTTTCCCATTTGGAATTTGATGGAAGTGACCAATCTTCTGCAGGATTCTAAATTTCGAGTTAGGTTATTTTGTCAATGGTAAAATAGTGCAAATTCTTTCCTTGTAACTTCTTGCTGTTTCTACAGCAGTATTTTCCCTAAACATGAAAACTGTTTTGGTTTCTTGCTCAGCCTGTAGGTGTTGTCTTTTGTTACTGTGCTATTTACCACAACATCCTAGTAAGTTTACAGAAAACTCAGGCAGCAGAGCTGCATTAAGGCCCTGCTGCATGTCAGGGGAATAAAGAAAGGTTAAAAGAGCAAATATCTCTAAGGAGAAGCCTTGTGATGGCACAGTGCCATTTTTATTCAAGCCAAACAGTCATGAAGTGTCTGCTTTTTTTTTGTTATCTTAAACTTTTCCTTCACTGGACAATAAAAACAATATTCTTTTGGCTGAAGAATATTGATATTGTTTGAGATAAATTTACTGTTGAGAAGAGGTTTTGGTTTTTTATGGTAAAACTATTACAATAATGCAGTGGGAAAATGAGCTTCCACGAAACAAGGAATGAGCTACGCCTTTGCACAACATTAGTTTATGTAAACAGTTTAAAATTCCCTTTATTTCATTAGGAGTACAGCCTACAGAAATGCAAAATCAATATTGTAAAACATTGGTATAGAGGAAACATTCTCCCTTTTGAATTTGCAATTAATTTTCAGTCTTATCACAGTTGGAGAATGGCCCCTTATCCTCTCCCCAGTTGCCAAGTGACTCCAAGGTGTGACATCCTGCCTATAAAATCATAAACAGTTCAAAGTACTTAATAAAATAGTAACAGATTAGTTACAGAATAGGGAGGTGATTGCAAATCAAAGGTGTTGCAGGATAACCTTAGGGAGTTAGATTAACACATTTGCAAGTAATGAATGATAAAAGTCTGAGTGAGGTGTTAGGGTCTCTGAGGGGCTGAAGGAGGCAGGAGGTGTTGGGATGCTGAACCTGGAAGGAAAAAGCCATGGCTGGTGCCTCCTTAGAGCCTGGAAGGATTTCCATGTCTGTAACTCCCCTGGTCAAAGGCTGCTGTGATCCAGGGGAAGGACTGAGTGCAGAAACTTCCTGCAGCTGCTGTAACCCCTGAGCACTGGTGCTGTCTGCTCAGGAGGGAGTGTTCAACAACAACTCCCACAGTCATTTCCAAAACCAGTTAAAGACCACGAAAAACATACTCTGTTTATTACTGCTCTTGTTATTAGAGTGTGTTCAGGAGCCTTTCTTAACTAAATGGTTTGTTGCTGCAACTTTGCCACACCTGTTTTTCTTGCTGTTTGAAACAAGCAGAAAGTCTCCTGCTTCCCACCTCCATGCCCTTAGTAATGTGAGCAGAGGAGGAGCACGTGGAAAGTTCAGGATGCAGCAAGTAAAGGTGGGCTTTTTCTTCTTCCAGAATTCACAGGGGAAAATAAGCTGCTGCATATCCACTTAGCAATTGGAAAACATCAGAAGGGATTAATTTTCCAATTCAACCCATATCAAAATTCAAAGACTTTATGAATTTCATAGCATTTTTTGGAGCTTACTGTAACTTTGGAGTTTTAAAGCTGTATTTTATGTAGTGATTCTGGCATGTTATTGGCAGAAGGGTTTCATGTGTGTACTTATTAGTGAGTAAGACAGGATGAGTCACAAGGTAAGGATGTGCAGTTTTTAACATCTGATGTCATTTCAGCAGGTGAATTTTATGTTAGTAGCAAACAAAAGCAGCTCAGAGCTCATTTTGTAATCTCAAGTCCTCATTTACAGCAGATCTGTTTGAATATTTGCATGTGATGCTAAGGAAGGTTCAAACAAGTAACTGCCCTCCAGCCACTGATCATGTTTTATGGCAGCCCAAATTAAATTATGTGAGATAATCACAATCAGTAGATTAGTCCAGTCATTTACTGCCTTTAAGGACTTGCAGGAGCAAAACTGATTTTTTTTTTCCTGAACATCTTTCCAGAGTTTCTTTGACATGGTGCAACTCTGGAAGCCACTCCAAATGCATGGACATATTGTCAAAGATCAGATTTATATTTTTCCTTTGGCTCTGTCTGTTTTCCTTTGAGTATTGAATGCTTGCAGTGTCTGTTGGGTTCTTTTAATCTGGGATGAGGTCTGGAACATTTTGTATTTGTACTGTTTTGTCACTCAGTGCTTAATTAGGTTGTGGCCCTTATACCCAGTGGTTGTTGTACAAGTCAGTGTAAAAGTGTAAAACCCTATTTATTGCTGAATGCTGGGAGCTCTGATGGTAAAATATTACTCAGCACTTGCTCTGTTCTTTTGTTCTCCCCCCAAACATTTGTCACTGGCCCCTTCCAAAGCCACAGGATAGAGAATTTTCAGTCTTGGACTGATCACTGTGCCCATGCCCAGCTACTGATTCTTTCAGCCACCTACCACTTGCTGTAATGTGAGTTAAATCTCAAAATATTTGGTTAAAAATAGCCTTTGAACATATGGTAACTCTCAACTTATTTTTTTTCCCTTTCTTGATCAGTCTTCCGGATGAAAATAGTGTAAAATCCTCATGTAAATGAATCCCACTACCTTCTGTGATTGAATTTGTTTTTGTATCTGCATCTGCCTGAGTGATGATGCATTTGCCTGTGGGATTTTTTTCATTCAACAACCTCTGTCCCTCCTCCTGTCCCCCCAGCCTTAGCAGCAGCCTGCAGGGGTAACCACCAGAGGTTTTGGTCCATGGGTGATGGCTTGGTGCTGAATTATGGGGGTTGTGCAGAGCAGGGACTCTGCAGTGGGGTCACTTGAGTACCTCAGGGGGTTTTGCCATCTAACATGATGGGGCTTAGCAGTGGTGTTGCCTTCTACCCTCACTCACACTGGGGTATATTTCTAATCAAATATTGGTAAGTCAGGCTCTGCCAGATGACACCTTCCACATTCTCTGGAAGCTTCAAATGGCATCTAACCCTTAAATGGGTAAATGCTCCTGTCCAGGTGTCTTGTGTCAGTGCCCAAACTTCTGTCAGGCCTCTTGGGTTAAAGTTTATGAAAGAGACGTCTTCAAAGCCAGAGCAGTTCTTTGGGAAATACTTTGAGCTTGTCATCGGTTCAGGGCAAATAGGTTCCATGATTTTTAAACTCTTCCATCCTGGCAATATCCTGGGTACCTGATTTCAGCAGTGGGATCAGGATTTTTGGCCTGTTTTGTGCAGCTGGAGGTAATTGCTGCATGTCAGCCTGTCTTAGCTGCCTGCTGCAGGTTAATTTCACTCTTTTGTCCACATAAAGGGAATTTCTCCAATTAGTTAAGATTAAAAACTGGTTTAAAGGTACAAAAAAATAGGAAAAAATAGATTTACAAGGGTATTTGGGTTAGGTGTTTTCTAATCTGTTTTGAAAACTACAGTTGTAAAAGTCTGCTGGGGAAATGGCAGGGAATGATGCCATCTTATTTCTCATCTAGGGTACTTTCATGGTACATACTTCTCAAAGGATACTTTCATGTCTTTCTAGGTCCAAATGTTGAGTTTTTAACCCCTTCTAGGATTTATTAGATTGTAGAGACAGTAGTAAGACAAATGGATTGTGATCTTTTCTTAAAAGTTGCTGTCTTTTTCCTAAAAGATGGTGGACCCAACTCTAGCAGAAATGGGGAAGAATCTGAACGAAGCAATGAAGATGCTGGAAGACAACCAGAGGTGTGTGCAAAGGATACAATAAAAAACAACAGCTGCTTGTGCTAAGGGGAGGATTATTTGTGTCACTGGCATTAAGCAGAAAAACCCCTCATGTTCCTGGTAGTTTAAGGTCACACTGTCATTCTGAAGCTTACACCTATAGAAGTCATCTTTGTTTCTCAAATGCTGAGATTTTTAAAGTAAATGTATACATATTTATGCATGTTCTCTAATACCCAAACCAAGTCTGTTTTTCAAAGTTAGGATTTTCTTTATTATTGCAGTGCAAGTTACTTTTGATTCCTGTATATATGAGGTTCTTCTCTAAGCTTTCTGCTAAAGAACTGAAAACCCTAACAACTTGGGAACTCTTTCATTCAGTCTGAACTAATCTTTGGTGTCAAACTAAACTTTGATCTCATCTGGTTTATTTCTGAACCTGTTGTCAGTGAAATAGACACATGTCAGTATGTATTTCTGCAAGTCAAAGTCAATTACGTATTTAATGTTATCGAACACAAACTAAATACAGAATTTATTCTGTATCTTTAACTTAGGAAAGTGGAGGAAGAAAATGAAAAGAAATATGCACGGAAGGATATTCCTGGACCACTCCAAGGCAGGTAGGCAGCAGTGATTTTTAGATAATGTCATTTTCAAAAATGTTGTTTTTAAATTACACATAGCATGTTTGTCTTCCAAGCAACTTGCATTAATAGGAAAGTTAAATTTTTTCAGGCACTGTAGTAAAATTTTTCTGATACTCACATAGGGGAAAAAAAGTAATACTATAATCGTAGCAATTATTTTCATTCTCATGTAGAAAAGAAAAAAAAAAGATTACTTGTCCTTGGTGACTGAAATTTTGAACTCTTGGAATCTGATGAAGTAGTGGTGCCTACAGCTGTGACTGAGACTCAAAGTAAATATAAACTTCTATTGAAATAAAGTACCCAGACTAAAAGAAAAAAAACCCTGAGACTGATAAGGTAGAAAACAGTAAGAAAAACAAAAAACCCAACCAAAAAACAAAACCCAAACCCCAGAAACCTCCCACCTTTTCAGCACAGCTGTCTTCAGAAATGAAACAGAGCACTTGTGCATAAGGCAGGTAAGACCATTGTACCTGAAAATGAAGATTTAAATGGGTTGTGTTCTCTGTGGGAGATGATCCTGCAGGTGCTCAGGATAGCACTTTAGAAAATATTGCAAAAACTATTGAAGTCTCTGCTGTGTAGAAACTAACCCTGGTTTTGAGTGGAGACACTGAGCTTTCTTCCCTATGAATAAAAAGCAATTTCAACTGTCAATGTTAAGTTCTTACACTACTGTAAGTTTGGAATTATAAAAGTTGAGGTGGTGTGAATCCTCTCCAGTCTTACTGTGTTATGTGAGAAGTCTAACGTGGCTTGTGTCTGCCAGTAACTGAGGTTTGCAGGGAATTGTTTAAGAGATGTGCTGAGTTCTGAGCTGAAGTTCATGTGAAGTGAAATGTGGATCCTTAGCTGCTGCTTTGGTTGTCTGTGTAGCAATAAGAATTCAATGTTGGCAAGTCAGGCTTTTCAGACCAAATCTTCAGGTATCAGTAGATTTGTTTTCCTGAGTCTCCTACTATAAGCAAGTAGGGTTTTGAATTGATTCAGCATTCTCATCTTTGTGATCAGCTTTTCTGAGACCAAGGAACCATTTCTGTTGCTGTACTCAGCATTCAGTAAAAGTGGAGTGTCCCAGGTGGCCTCTTTTAGCTTCTGGTCTTTACCTGTCTGTGTCTCTTTAATGTGGTTTTGTTTCCCTTCCCAGTGGCCAGGATATGGTGAGCATACTGCAGTTAGTTCAGAACCTAATGCATGGAGAGGAGGAAGAGGAAACTTCACAGTCCTACAGGTAGGGCCAATATCAGTTACTGGATGTGGAAGACACCTGATTTTTTTATATTCTGATCACTATAGAACTTATCCACTTAATTTTAAGTTCTATATGTTTCAGTATATATAATTTCTCTATATATTTTAGTATATATACTCAAGTGTATAATGTATTTTAAAGTGTAAAATATTGTGCAACCAGGTAGCTTTTAAAAGGCATCTTATATTGTATAGTGAAGCAGAAGAATGCACAAGGCTTGGCTTTTTTGAGATTACAAAGCTTCCATTACTAATTACTAAATTGAGTTATACAAGGGAATTGTTTCTCATGTGACAGCTCATTTTTTTTCCACTTTCAGAAAGTTGTTTTACGTCAGAAAGTCTTAGAGCTTTGAATACCAATAGATTTTTATCATGTATCTCTGTAGATTTTAAAACAAAAGGAAATAACTTTTGTTTACATTTTTCAGTACAATGGAAATAGTACTAACTGATCTACAGAGGATTAATGAAAACTAGCATTCAAAAAACATGTTCAAGATTTTAAAAAAAACCCCAAACCCAATAATAAAGAACCAACCAACAAACAAGAAACCTCAGAAAGAAAAGCTGTGCCTCTAAAAATAGTGATGTAAGTGTCCTGAGTTTTCTGTGCATAGGAGAGGAGGGTGTTAATGCACTTTCAAGTCCCAGTGCAGATAAGGTGCTCAGGTTCAGCTCATGTTGGCTGTTCAAGAGCAGGAGCTGTTCCTGAGCAGCTGGGCCAAGTGAAGAGCTCTGTGTGCACTGGCAGCTCAGTGTGTCATACACGGGGGTGGCTGTGATATACTGCACTTCTCTCTGCTAAATATTTAAATTGCAAGTCAGCCAATTCTGCCAGTCTGCATTAAAAATCCATAAACCCCACATTACTGTAATGCCCATGACTTGGATTTGGTTGGCAGTTCCTCTGTTCTGGTTTGCAGACTTCAGAACGTTGGTGAACAGGGTCACATGGCTCTACTGGGACATAGTTTGGCTGCTTATATATCAGTGCTGGACAGGGACAGACTGAGAAAGCTTACCACGAGGATCCTCTCTGACACTACTCTCTGGCTCTGCAGGCTTTTCAGGTGAGTCCCTGGGAATAACTTGTGTGACAAGGTAGTGATCATGTTTAAAAATGGATGTGACTCCACTGAGGATGTCAGCAAAAGAAACCACTGTGCCACAAACTTAGAAATCCTTGGAAGGTCTCAAACACAACCTTGACCTGGCCTAAAGAACATCAGGTTGCATTCTCTTTAAAATTGGCAACCCAGAATTTAAATCTATGTTAAAAACAGAATAAAGCTTGTGTGTGTTTCCTCCCACACTCCACTTCTAGTAAACAAGGTTTTGAACTCTTTAAAGGCAATTTTTAAGGAACCCAGATGACTTTTTCTTTCTTACTCTGTCTCTGAGTCTAAATGAAAATATATACTAGGCTTCTCTCATTGTTCATCTCAGCCAGTCTTATAAAAGTTGTTTTTTTAAATCTACTTTAACCTGGGAAAATGGAAGGGTTTTTGTCTTCTCCATCCTGTGGTGAACTTTTTTGTTGGTCAGTGTTATTTTAGTCCCTAAACTGACTTGGTTTTGTTGCTCCTGTTGACTTGGCTTTCCTTGCAGGTATGAAAATGGGTCAGCCTATTACCATGAAGACGATCGTGAAGGTCTCCTGAAAGTCTGTCGGCTGGTAATTCACAGCCGCTATGAGGATTACCCACTCGAGGGCTTCAACGTGCTCTGCACTAAGCAGCCTGTCATCTACATCAGCTCTGCAGCCAGAACAGGCCTGGGCCAGGCTCTCTGCAATCAGGTAAAATCAGTCATGGAGCTCTTAGCTGCAGTTACAGCCTACCTACCTTCATATTGCCTGCATAGCTTTGGAGATTTTTGACTCATGGTGGAAATCACAGCAAAGGAAGCGGAGTCCATACTGGGCATAACCTCAGCTGTAGTGGAGTATAAATTTAAAACAAAACCATTTGTCTGGGAAAAATATTTGAGGTTTTTTTACAGCCTGTGTTTTGCAGCAGTGATACAGTGGGAGGAAGAGAAATTTTCTGAATATTTCCAGTGAAAGGATCCTGCGTGCTAACTTTTTAAGAAATGAGTGATTGTTTCTAGGTTGCATTGTGCTTTACATAAGCTGTTGGTCATGTGAGATAGACCTGAGCCCAACATACATAATTTGTCCTGAGCTTTTTCCTTATTAATTTGACTATAAGTTTTAGCAGAAAACTTACTTTGTAATGTAATATTAAGGTTTCTGTGTCACTCTGTATATGTGAACACATGAAAAGAAGATTTCTCAGTTGAAATTCCATCATTTCTGTTGCAGTTAGGGTTGCCCCTTTCCTGCATGTGCCGTGTGCCTTGTAACACTATGTTTGGATCTCAGCACCAAATGGTAAGTTTGTCTTCCCTAAGAGCTCTTTCTGTGCTTTGGTTGGTTTTAAAGCCTCATTAAATGAATATCAAGTGTGCTGTTAGGAAAAGCTGTTAATACATTTACTTTCTCATCCTCTAAGTCTTCTGTATTAAAGCTGTGCAAATCTTAGATGGAAATTTTCTAAAGGTGGTTTGTATCTTGGTCTTGTCATTTGCAAAATGTTTTAATGGCTTTTCAATAAAATGCTTTCTAGTGCAAGATTTCTAGAATAGGAGTAGTTGGAGTACTTCACAAACTATGTGGTGTATTTGTGTTTTATTTTTCACAAATGCTTTATTTGGCCTTCAGATTATTTTACCTTTGAGAAGAAGAAAGTACAAGCCAAAAACCAAGACATTGAGAATGTTTCCTTTCAGAACTTGAGAATAATGTTCATTTTCAATCTTAATGCATTTTCCCAGTTGAGCAGAAACAATTCAGTGTTTGACAAACACTTTCTGTTCTTACTGATACCAGGATGTTGCTTTGTTGGACAGACTGATTAAAGATGATGTTGAGTTTGGAAAACTGCCTTTGTTGCTTGTGGCCAATGCTGGTAAGTGCTGTGGACAATCACAAACCCCCCTGCCCTATGCTATTTAATGAATGCATATATAATAAAAAAATAAAAATATGTTTTCCTAAATAGCTCAGTAATTGCATATCAAGAAATATCAGGAAACATCTTAATGACCACACAAGCATTATCTGTCCAAGAGGGATTTTATTTAACTGATTTAAATTTGGATTGTGTTGTTACAGTTCTGCATATGTCAGTTGATATATTAATATGACTGTAACTTACTTTAGTGAGTGCAGATCTGACGTTAAAAATCAGTTTTATATTAACACTTCAGAATTTTTTGATGGAAATGCCATCAACTTCAGCTTGAAAAATTATATTTTTCTTCTAGTTAATTAAACACATGGACAAAACTAGCTTTAAGTATGAATGAGGGAGGTGACTGTTACTTGCCTGGGAGCTGGAAAGTGACTTAAGATGTAAATCAGAGCAAGAGGCTCGTTTGGTAGAGCCCCAGTGCAGGCTGATCCTCTGTGCCTTTCCCTGTCCAACACAGGGACTCCAGGGGCTGGGCACACGGACAAGCTGGGCCGGCTGAAGGAGCTCTGTGAGCAGTACAAGATGTGGCTCCATGTGGAAGGGTAGGAACTGGAGACTTACTTCTGTATTCATTAAAAAACCTGACTAATAGACAGCATCTAATTTGACAGCTCACAGAGAGTCATAGGGCCAACTTTAGTTTTGTCATAGTAAGCTGTTTATATGGTTGTAATTTTGGTATTGTGAGATGGAAATTGATTTACATACACAGGAAGAATTAATTGGAGAAGTAATTTTAGCACAGATTAGTGATCACTTTTATTCAGATGGTAATCTTATCTGCCCTTGCTTTGAAGAGCTTGAAATATGAATAAAAAGACCTTCTAGGCCAGGAAGGCCTGGAAAGACCTAAGTCAGGGAGGACATTGTATAGTGGTTATTGAGGATGAAATGACACTTCAGTGAAAGTTGTCAGGAAGGCTGCAGCAAGAACAGTGTGCAACAGAACTGGGAGGGGGATTAAACCAAGAGAAAAAGACATTCCAAGAACTTGAACAATGTCAATGCAGACTCCAGTGTTCTAAGATGATTTTTTTTTGAAGCTGAAATAAACAGTTTCTCTTGGTATTTTGTAGGATAGCTGTATTTGCATACTATTTATTTCTGATACCAAATTATGGACATAACCTTGGGTGATGATTTCACCAAATTTGGACTGAAAATTTTTAGAACTAAGTAGATTTTTACTTTTGAGTTTTCAGTCTCAGAATACCAAGTAGCAACATCTCCTGCATTGTTAATGAAAAATATATGAACAGAAATTACTTCCCTTTACGCATCAATATGAAATATTTAAAGTGCAGATTAAAATGCTGTCTCTTAATACATATTTAATATATGCTAAACCCATTTTTTTTCCAGAGTGAATCTGGCAACTTTGGCTTTGGGTTATGTCTCCTCTTCTGTACTGGTATGTTTCACTAAATCTGGAAACTTTAAAAGGTGCTTGTGTAAGGTTAATCAAAATATATATGGCTTATGTTGTGCTTATTGTAATAAACTTCAGGCTGCTACGAAATGTGACAGCATGACTCTGACTCTGGGCTCCTGGCTGGGGCTCCCTGCAGTGCCTGCAGTGACACTCTACAGACACGAGGATCCATCCTTGGTATGTTCAGGTTCTCACTCACCATTCTCAAACCCTGGGATTTTGATTCTGATCCCAGTGTGCCACCATGTTCTTCATAAGCATCTAAATTATAATTTCCAAAGCTGCCAAAAGTGGCAGCGTGGAAGAGAGGTTAACAGTGGTTTGTTTTTTCCCTCCTCAGTCCTTGGCAGCGGGGCTGATGTCGAGCCAGCCCGTGGAGAAGCTCCGTGCCCTGCCCCTGTGGCTCTCCTTGCAGTACCTGGGCCACGATGGCATTGTGGAGAGGATAAAACATGCCTCACAACTGGTGAGCAACAGCTCAGCAGTGACTCATGGCAGCTCCTGACAGATCTTTCTGGTTATTGTGATGTGTTGTAGAAGATTCAGCTAAAATACTGCAGTTGTTGACAGTATAACTTTGGGCCATATTGTTACACCCACAAGGAAAGCACAGGAAAATGTTTGAGGCAGGGATGTGTTTTTACTATTAGATTGTAGGTATATTTTTATAAATGAGAAAAAAAAAATCCTTGTTCTTCCTAGACAGTGAAGTAACATATTCTCTTGCTTTTTTGTTACTTAACTATTGCTTGAAAGCTCTTCACAGAGACTTTATTTTCCTACACTACTTGGCATTGTATTGATTTAAGTAACTTACTTTTAGTAAAAAGGACTTCAAAACATTTTTGAAGTATAAATGGACTATGTTTGGAGTCCTTATTTTAGTAAAAGTTAAGGTCCAATATAATGTGTTAGTTAAAAAATGCAGTGCTTATATGCAAAATATTATTTTTAAGGTCATACTTTGTAGTCAGTGTTTTTACTAAACCCAGAAAATATTTTCCTGTTTCATTCCAAATTTACAAATTAAAACTGGATGAGTCTGACCTGTTGGAGGGGTTTGCTCAAAAATTGTGACTATTTAATGTTTTTCAGAATAACTTTCACCTTCTAAAACTATTTCTCTCCTCCATTTGTTCTCCTGCTCTGGTCATCTAGAGTCAAAGGCTCCTGGAAAACTTGAAAAACCTGGATTTCATTAAGACTTCGGTACAGTCTACTTTTAATACTTTGGTTGTATATCTTAGTTTCTGCCTGTTAAATGATAAGAATAACTTCAACTAGAATAAATTATTTTAAAAGATCATGTAAATCATAGCCATTGTTTTGAAGACAGTTGGTATCTCTCTAATTAAGTTCTGGTGTTCAGTGAAATCTCATGGCTTGGTTGTGTGTGACTCTGGATTGTGTTTGTTCCATTGCTCTGTACTGGTGCACCAGGGGAGTACAGAGGAGCATCCAGAAGTTGTGTTCAGAGCTTGATTTAATTCCATTCAGAACATGGGTTTGCTCAGTAACACATCTATGAAACCAGTCTCCATAAGTGTCTCCAGTATATTGTGGCTGCATTTTACCCTGCTGTTGAGATCATATTGTGATCCCTGTGCAATTGTACACAAAAATTATCCTAGCTGAGGTTTTAACACCAGAAATAGGTTTAGAAATTACACCCTAGGTACTCATTCCAAATTCAGTTTCTGTGAGATGTCCTGTCCAACAGAGTTTGGTGATTTTACTCCCTGACCCCACCCCTGCATTTTAGTTGGTATTTGATGTGTAGAAAATGTAGAGTATTAATGGCCTTGGGAATTCAAGTTATTGTATCCCTTACCCTTCCTACTTAAATTCTGCATTTTTAGGATTGGGAAATGTAGCTTCAGATTGTCTGCAGAAGTAGCCCAGCCTGTTTCTCCAAACTGATCCAAAGCAGGATCAATTATAATCTTATTTTTCCTGCTGGAACTTCCTTGATGTTTCCCAGTGATTCCAGGGTGATTTCCAAGAGAACTCAAGCTTTGCTGAGCAGTGAAAGGAATTGTACATGGTATTAAATCTTTAAAAATAAAAGGTTTTTTTATTTTCTTTTGAAGGTTGAAGATGAATTGAGTTCACCTGTGGTGGTTTTCAAGTTTTTCCAGGAATATTCAAACAGAGGTATGTGATTTATTTAAAACCAAATAACAACCAAAAAATCCATTCTATGCAGTATTTTAAACTACTAATTCACCAAATGAATTTGAGATAAATATGATGTAGTGCAGTTCTCTCATGTAATGTGCTTTTAAAAAGGTTGTGAATGCTGGTCATAATCTGTGACAGATCATACACGTGATAGCTTCTTTTTTTAGACAGACTGCAGTGTTTTAAATTTTCATAACAAGTAATTTTCTGCCTTCTTGAGTGAGAAGATTTGCATATGATTTGGATCTTGGGAGCAGATGATGGAAGTCTCTCACAAGCTGCAGGCTGGTTATGAGTGTATTGGTGGGGAGAGATTTTGGTTTGTTCAGGTTTTCTGTTCCTTGGAAACATTTCATAGCTCATGGCAAGCACCATGTTGCTGTGGTTTCCTGATTACAGTTCCTGTTGCAATTATTTTAAAGGCAGCAGAACACATTGGGAACAGCTCTGGAAATGCTGTCACAGATATTAAATATTGCAGCCTACTGTGGTGGGATTTTGCTTTGTGAAAACACTTGGTTGTATTTCCACTGGGGCATTTTAACCTCAAAACTCTGAAGTATTTTACTGGGTTTTGGGAGTTTTTTTGAAAACTATTACATTCAACTGTTTTCCTTCTAGTATTTATTGTGTTCAAAATATTCTTACAAAAACATCGATGTTCATCTTCTTCAGGTCCAGGCCCAGTACATGGTGTAGATGTGTTACATTAGCTTGGAAATGTAGTTGTCTTTTATTTAAATTTTAGGTTGCTTTTTATTTAAGTAAGCAAATAAAAATCTACTTCTTGTGTCTTTGGATTCAGATCAGACCTCACATGCTGCACAGGCCTCAACTATTCAGCACCCCATGATAAGCAATGAAAGGCACATTTATGACACTTTCAATCAGTGGGTAAGAATGGATGCTTTTTTCTTTAGGGAAGTGGAGTGACAGTGGAATGGTTCAGGGGGGCATCAGAGCTATAAACTCTTTGTTAGAGTTGTTTGAAAGATGTGCTCCATCTGATTTCTTTTGTAAAACCTGTGTCTGTTTAAAAGATTCTTTTGCTCTGAAGCAAAGTTGCTTTCACATTTCTGATCATTTTACACATAATATTTCCCTTGGTCTTGTGGGTATATGTGAAAACTAGAATTCTTTTAAATCAGCCAAATGCTCTATTGCCCATGTCTGTGTATCCTTGAATAGACAGCTGCCTTTTCCAGCTCTTAATTCTAGAAGCCTGTGCTGGCAGAGCTGAGCGCGTGGCTGGTTTGGATCCCTTGTGCAGTAATCATGGCACACCTAATGGCAGTGACAGTTTTGCAGAAAATTCTGACTTGTAACACTTGCAGCTTATCCCAAATTTTCATGATTTTAAGGATCTGTCGAACTCAGTCATCTCGCCTGCAGGGTGAAGTATTTTGCTGCAAGAACTGATTTTGAGAGAAAACTGCATCAGTGTTGTTCCCTGAGCTGAGGCAGGGCCTGCAGGAGCCATGCTCTGCCCAGTCCCTAACTGTGCTTGTCCCTGCAGCTGGGAGAGCAGCTGGCACAGCTGGTTCCTGCCAGCGGAGTCGATGTGGTGGAACTGGAGGATGAGGGCACCTGCGTGCGCTTCAGCCCACTCATGACTTCTGCAGGTAACAGTCACTCACTCAGCCCCTTCTAAGTGCTGGGCTTTGCTCTGGAATGGTGCAACAATCCCCTGGGGTAAAAGCAGATGTGCTCAAGAAGCTCCTCAGGTATTCTCCTGTGGGAGGGATTTTTTTATAAACAAACCAAAACCACCTCAGCTTTATCACTCTGCTGATCTCAGCACTGGGTGCATTAAGGGGAGCCCAGCTGTTGTGGGTCATGCTGCCTCACCACCTCTGCAGAGAAAGACTTCCTGGTTACTTTTTAAACTCATTAGGAAAAGCAGTGAATTAGGAAAAGCAGTGAAATTCCTTCTCTCAGCTGCTTAGCACCAGATGCCTGACCTTTCTACACAGGTGTTGCAACACTGTAGTGCTGCTTGTGTTCAAAATACAGCTACTTAGCTAAAATAATTATTTACTAAGCCTCCAGGATTTTCTATAATTACTTGTGATGGGAGGATATTAAAAAAAACTGTGTTGTGGAAAGGGTCTTGTACTCTTAGTTTAGGCTCTGCAGAAGCACAGAGCAGTGTGCAGGGCTCAGGGGGTGCACAGTGTCTCCTGTTGGCCTGTGTGGGGTGAGGGGCTTAGGCTGTAGAACAGCTGACACTCATGAGGGAGGGTCCTGGTGTACACAGAACAGTAGATTTTAGAAGAAAATTACTTGGTGGTGCTGTGATGTTTTGTTTTAAACCAGCATGGAAGCTAATTCATAACCAGCTGGGCTACGGGAAGAGGATGTTTGTGCTGTTTTTTTAATGCTAGCTACTGATGTAAAAGGGTATTGTAACATATCTCCTCATTAGTTTGTAACATGAGAAAATCCTTTTTATCAAGTTTTTATGAAATCCTTACTTCCTTTCATGCATAGATAACAGAACCAAAACCCTACTTACATAGACCAAGATATTCAATACTATCTGTAAATTATATTTGTAATTAACTTGCAGAGCAGCTCCTTTACAAATCCTTAATTCAGACATCTGTGTCACGTCCATCACACTTATCACACACTAACACTTCTGCTCTGCAGTTTTAGGAACTGAAATACAAGACATTGATCAGTTGGTAGACTGCTTAAAAATGAAGATACCAGTGTTGACAAGCACACTGCAGCTGAGAGAGGAGTTTGAGCAAGAAGTGAGAAGAACAGTTGGCCTGTTGTATATTGAAGATCTTGGCTGGCCAGGCTTAGGTGTTGTGAGGTAAATTATTTTCTTCATGTATTTGCAAACACTGTGCTTGAGCAGACAGGACCACGTGGTCTCTTCAGTGGAGATTTGGATGTTTCATTTGCTGACTGTTATCTGGCTTTGCACCCAACTGAAGCTTTTGAATGCTTTTTAGGAAATTGCCTTTATAAAATTGTTTTCTTTGATTATTTCTTAAAGAAAAGCTGAAGAGGTGCTTTGGGCACCAGTTGTAACATTGGAGGCAGCATGTGAGCCAAGTGCATCCCACTGTCTTTAGCCAAGCATAACTTCTATTTTTATCTATAATGGCACTCACTGATATGCTGAAGAGACTTCAAAAAACCCCCTAAGTGTCTGTTTGCAGCCCTCTGGAAAGGATTCTGTAGTCAAAACAGTTCAGGTATAATCAATATAGCAACCAGGAATCTACTGTGTTGAGTTTGCAGCAGCAAGCTCAGCCCACCCCTCAGTCCCTGATGACAAATGCCAATAAACTTGCAGGTAGGAGCTGTAAAGTTCTGAGGCTTTTTGTTTGTAAAATACAGGAATTTGTAGAAATGTGCTAAATGTGTAGCTGTTTCTGTATGTACTGTAAAGTGAAATTACTCTCTCTTGGATTGGTTTGAAGGTATAACTATCACAGTGATGGGAAGAATGATGACAAACAAGAAAAAGAACTAGAAAAAATCAATACAGAACTTCTGAAAAAGTTAAATGAGCTGGAGTCGGATCTCACCTTTTCTTTGGGTAACTGCACTATTTACAGAACTTCTGTTCATGCTAGTAGTCATTCTCCTAGTTGTGCTAGAATGATTTATAGCTCATTATAATGCAGAATGAGCTGCTGCCCATGTGATTATTGCAAAAGGAACACCTGTAACTGTTCCCACCTCCCCCATGTTTCAGTTCAGGAGTGTTCACCAGGTGAGCTGTCCTGAGAAATCCTTGTGAAAACTGATGTGTGGAGAATTAGACCAAGAGGGGGTTTCCTTGCCAGAAAGAACAAAAGCTGCAGCATTCCTGTGTGTGAACTGAGCCTTCTCAAGTAGTGCTGGATCTAAAGGAAAGCAGATCATATTCCAAACCCACCGACACTGATGGCTTCACTGCTCTCTGTGGCTCAACTAAAAGCTTTAGATGATTTTTGTGATAATTAGCAACACTTTCACATTTGCTCTGTGCCACATGATAGCTGAAAGTATTAATTTGCTTGTTCAGAACCCTGGTCTTTTTCTAATCAGCTGTCAAAAATTAAGTGCCCTACAGTTGTGGAACCAAGTAATCTGTAAATGGCAGGAAGTGAAGGAGTTTAAAGCATATTCAACACTGATATTTAAAATACAGCTCCTTGACTGTATAAAATGTCCACTGTTTTTCTTGCTCAGGGCATGTTTCCTGTCTTTGAAAACCCCCAGGGCTGAACTTTGTTGGCCTGCATAGTTTGTACCCACACAGATCCTGCCCTTAGGTACTGGAGGGGGGTTGTGTACTGGGATTTCCAGATTCACAAGCACGAGTGCTGCAGCCCTTGCAGGGTTGCAGATCTGTTCAGCACAAAGACCTGACTCTCCCTGTGCCCCCAGGTCCGGAATTCGGAGGGCAGAAGAACTGTGTGTACATTGGCATGGTCACAGAGGATCTGGATGTGTCAGAGCTGGTTGAAACTATTGCAGCAACAGGCAGAGAAATTGAAGAAAATTCAAGAGTATGTATTAATAACTCACAAAATATTGAAGCACCTTTTTTTCTCCCCTTTCATATTGGCTTTAGGACATGGTTTTGTTCATTGTGAAAGTAAAAGTTGTGTTTGCCCACGAGAGTTTTAATTACTGTGGAAGGAATAATCTGTGTCTGTGCAGAATTATGGATTATGATATTGTGAGGATGTCTGGATTTGTGTTCATGGTCCTGTGTGCAGTAGTTCTAATGAAAACTCAGTAGTACTGAAAGAGCCTCATTTTATCATTCAGATTTTAAGCTGTCAAAAAACAAAAGGTGTAGGTTGATTGTGAGCTGGTGTTTCTCTTCACTGCTCGATGTGGTGGGATTGAGGTTCTTTATATACCAGCTTTAAGATAAAACTATGCTCTAAAATATGTGAAAAACTTTAAATTGGTGTCTTAAACCCAGAAATTACAAGTTACCTATTGAAGTAATAAAGCTGATGATGCAACTTCTATTTGTCAAAGCATTTACCTGAATGGAGTTCTCCACATGGTCTCAAAAATAGAATTCCTAAGTGACCTGCATTACATCTGTCCCTTCATTCTGCTAGTGGGCATTTAATTTTCTCACCTCAAAAATAAATAGAACTTCAGAAATCCTTTGCCTATTTCTGCTTATGGGAATATGTTGATTATGGCAATGAATTTTTTCTAGCAGTGTCTTCCTGCCCACTCTTGACTCCCTGTGCTGCTTGGAGGGTGACATGAGGAGTGTTTTGTCTGCAGTGAACCTTCAGTTGTTTAACTGTTGTAGTGGAGAGGTTGGAACTGAATGGGCCCCCCTGGATCCTGAGGGTTCCAGGGAGGAACGGAGTAGTGGCAGAGTCAGAAGGGTTCAGTCCTTGGGACCAGCTGCAGTAAATCTCTGGATCTTCACCGTTTGATCCAAAGCTGGGGAGCAGAACCCATTTGTGAATGCCCCTTGCCCCATTCAGATGAGGAGGGTTGGTACAAGGAGGATTTTGGAAAAAAACCCCACGAGTCCAGCCTGCCCTGAGATGTGCAGTAAAGGCACTGAAAGGCAGGACCACAGCTGAAGATGACTGGGCCAGAAACACAGTGGGTTCTTCCTGCTACTCTGAATTCCACCCCACTGCCCTCCCTCCTGCAGCCAGGGACTACCAGGGGTCTTGAGCTGCCATGGGGTCAGTTCCTGGCTGGCCTCTCCCTGAGGGAAAAGGAGCAGCTGCTTCTTGTCCTTTTATTAGCTGGCAGTAACACAAATTTTTGGCATTTTGGAGGAGGTGTTAAAACATTAATGTATGGAAATTGGCACTTGTCTCGCACAGACATAGCTTCTGGGGTTTGTCCATTCCTTGCCCTGCAGCTGTCCCAGTAAGCTGCCTGCCCTTTGCAGTGTAAAACACTGCTGGTGCTGGCCTGGGCTGCCTCAGGGATCTGTGGCAGTTGTTTATGAGAGCAGGAAAACAATGTGAACCTATAGGCTGATGCATAACTTGTTACTGAGGCTGACTTAAGTCCTGGGTGTTTCTAGGAACCAAAATGTACTCTATAAACACAAACATTCTTCCCAGACATTCATCTGAGGAACATTTATATGCTAAGCAGGTTTTCAAAGAATTTGGGTCACAGGCTTATTTTGTAGTGTAAAAAAAATGTACAATTCCTGTTTAAAATTACATAAGTTTCTCTGCGTTTCTGTTAAAAAAATCCTGCAGTCAGTATGTACATTCTGTAATTTATATTCATAATAAAATAGAGATTGTCACATACTGTCCTTAATTTTTAAAATACCTGACTAGCCTGCCTCCATCCTGAAAACCTGAACTAAAAAGACAGTTTCAAGTCCAAATAATACATATCCTTATTTCTGGGTTTTATTAGCTGTTGGAAAACATGACTGAAGTTGTTAGAAAAGGGATACAGGAAGCACAACTTCAGCTTCAGAAAGCAAATGAAGAACGACTGCTGGAAGAGGTGAGGCCACAAACACCAGCCCTGTGGTACCTTGAGGTAACTCAGCCCCCCAGGCCCTTCTCACCAGTGTTGGATTGTGCTTTGCAGGGGCTGCTGCGCCAGATCCCAGTGGTGGGCTCTGTGCTGAACTGGTTTTCTCCCTTCCAAGCCTCACCCAAGGGAAGGACGTTCAATCTGACAGCAGGTAGGGCTGTGTGCTGCAGCTGTGCCATGCTGGCACTGGGACTGTTCAGCTCTGTACTGAACCTGCAGCACACCTTGCTGTGCTGCTTTGTGAGGGACAGAACCCAGCCTTGGGATGTACAGGAACTGGCGTTGCACTATTCTGTAACACCCAGTAAGAATCTTGTACACTCTCTCCTACAGTTTGCATTTTGTTCCTGCATGTTGAATTATGTTAAAAAAGCCATGATAGACACTGGCATTTATTAATAGAAGAATCATTCCTGTGACCTCTGGTTGCATATCCTGGAGGAGTTTGGGGGGTAAATAAGTGAGCTTGGCCTTAGCACATTGCTCCTCAGGTGAGTGCACGTGCATCCTCTCCCATGCTTCCAGGGCACTTGTGTTCCACTGTGCCCTGAACAGGATGTCTGCCTGGAGCCCTGGCTGGGATGGCACCTGGCTGTGGCCATCCTGGTGAGTCTGGTCTGTGTGCTGAGCTGCATGTCCAGCAATTGCAGGGCAGGTAAAAGCCAGCTGGGGCCTGCCATCAACTGGGCTGTGTGGAATGGTAGTGAATGGAATGGTGTGATGTGAAAGACGGTGTTTCACTCTCAGATCTGAATTTGTGTCTGGGGATGTAGAAAGAGCTGCCTTTACATCCGTGAGACCAATGTACCAACAGAATACTTCCTGAAATTATAAATGTGCACTGTAAAAGTACTGTGGCAGTCATAGGAATGAATATTCCTGAGCTCAGCAGAGTATGTCACACCCAGGCCCAGTGTCTGTGTGTCTGTACCCTGCAGGAAAGCTTCCTGCTGTGCTCAGCGTCTTTGTGATTCAGGATGCACCAAGTGGCAGGTTCTTAGAGCAGAGAACAGCCCATTCCCCTGGGAATGCTGATGGCTGGATACCCTTCCATGTGCACTGCTGCACAGCTTGCACTTTAGAAGATGTCACATGCCAGGGCAGGAAGGAAATGGAATTGTGGCAGTGTTGTGAAACGAGGGTGAGGGGAAACAATTGATTCACTTGTGAAGTCTCAGCACTCACAGCCCTGGGCTCTCAGAAATGCATCACCCCCATGTGACAGTTTGAACTCAAATACTGCTGTTTCAGAAGTTTTAGTCAAGTTATTTTTTTAACCTGCAGGCTCTCTAGAATCCACAGAATCTATGTATGTATCAAAGGCCCAAGGAACAGGCAGCACTCCACCACCAACTCCCACTTCCAGCCTTGCAAAGCAAAGACTTCCTGGTAAGTTTCTGTGTCTGAGTTTAATTTCTAAGGCTTCCCTGACTCAGGACGAGCCACATGATTTTCCATCTTTTGTAACATCTGGAACTAGAGCTCATCTTCTACTCCCTTAACACCCTTAATGTACACATGGCACAGAACACTGCCCCAAGCTGTTTTCTCCCCACATATTCTTCCTGTGACTACAGGAAGTTGTCCCATTAACTGACAACTGCCCATGAAGTCTGCAATCTTCCTTGGAGTACTATGAGGTTATTGAGCTTTAAAAATTAACAGGTAAACAAGCCAAAATTTTTGTTTGAAATAAAAGCATAATAATATGTAGTCATGTACTTCAGCAGCTGCATTTCTGTTGCTCCCAAACATTTTGTGGCCTAAGCCATTCTGAGGTGAAGATCTGTTAAATGTATGTCACTCTCTGCATAGCTGTATTAGTAATTAATGCTGATTTGCCTGGCAGGAAACCCAGTTTTAACTCACCTTTTGGGCTAGTGGCTTCCAGTGACTTTCAGTTTAACAAGGAATGATTTCAGTTTGTAAGCAGGCAGCTTGGCTTCAGCTGAGTTTCCCCTGTCTCTGCATACACTGGCTATAGTAACAGGTGCTATTACTTTGCAGACCCATCTGGGTCTATGTTCAGGGTCCAAACTAGCACACAAACAAAAACTACTTTTATGCTGTTATAAAATTCCAATCCTTGCTTTGGAAACTGAGCTTGTGCACACAGCTTGTTTGTATTTGCTGCCTTCATGGGGCCTGAATGCTTCCAACACTTCACAGGTCAGAAAGCTTTCAAAAGGTCCCTGAGAAGCTCTGATGGGTTCAGTGAGACCAGTTCCATCAGCCACTGTGATGACCTGGACAAGCTGGATCAGAGAGCCCCAAATCTCTCCCCTGGCCAAGAGCAAGGACCTTTGGAGATGGAAAGAGCAGAGGAGCAGAAGGAGGTGGTGCAGGCAAAGACAGACACTGAGGACACTGACAGTGACAAAGCACCACCAGACTGTGCCAAGGTAGAGGACCAGGCAAGTCAAAGATAAAATCCAGAGTGTGGATGTCAGACTGTGCCGAGGAGGCCCCTGCCCAGGGAGGCAGGGTGGTAATGATGCATTGAAAATGTGAACAGTGCCACACACAGTACAGTAATAACTACTGTAACTTATTAACTGGGATTTTGCACAAATATACATTCCCTCCCTGGGGACAGAGATTTGTCTTATTGTACACTTGTTTCAATTGCTTTAATCATCTCCATGTCGGTGTCACCAAAGCTGTAGTGAAATCTATTAAGTGCTCATGAAGGTTTGTAAAAACACTTGGCAGTTACCCTTCCTGCAGGGATCCACGCATGACAAGTTGCTAACCAACCACTCAGCCATGCACAGGATAAAAAATACAGTTGCACCCAATAGTTATAAAATTCTTATGTTACTATACTTTATAAAAAACAACTGCCACTTGTTCACCTTTTTAGTATTTAAAATTCAGTTTAGGCTTTCCTGCAAAACATCTGCAGTCACCCTAGTTCTGTGTTGCTTCTTTTCTGTCACCTTACCCACACCGTGCCCTAGAGCTGTGGGGCGGTGGGCACTGTGCAGGGACAGGTGCCCTGTGGATGGAGTCACTGAGGAACTCTGGCCATCACCCCTTTGCTGCTGCTCTTGTACCACTTCAGCCCCAGCCACAGCCCTGGGTACAGGGGGACTGAGTTAGTGAATTTTCAGCCTTCTAGAAAGCAATAGTGCATCTGCATGCCTGGCAGCTTCCTGCTCCTGCCCTGGGAAGGAGCACGAGGCACCGTTACTTTCCTTTGCACGGCATTAACACACCAAATACTGAACATGTTCATGCAGTGTAACTGGAGTTCTTTCTGTTGTGTATTTTTTTAAAGATAGCTGTAGTAAAGCTTGAAAAACCAATACATTTGTGATGGTTTCAACACTTATGTTTTGAATAACAGTAACTTACCTATGGTAGGAATTGTACAGAGTCATAAGAAATTATTTAGGTTATTTACATACAGCGTAACTTCAGAGTGTCTGGGACTACTTAATGCACAAGCAAAGCTTTGAATAAATCAAAATCCAATGTGTAAAAGTGTTTTACTTACTCACTTCACTGCAAATTTTCAGAGCCTCTTGTGTAAAAGCCATCTTTGGCAACACTTGCTTTCCACAAGTAACCTGATGGTGATACCTCCCCTCCCTCTAGAACTGGATACAAGTACTGCAGTTGGCTCCATTTGGGTTTTTTCCTCCCTCCTTTCCCCCCTCCCCTGTAATACCATGACAGTAGTGGTAGTGGGACTTACTTGGATAATCTGCAAAATTTGAGGGTTTTGAATTGTACTGGCACATGATTTGATTCTCTGCTTCTGAAGCCTGCAGTGCTGGGATGCCATGAACAAGGTTAATTTTGCTTGGGTAATTTATGTAAATCAGTGCAATTTTTTCTAAAGTGCAAAAGCAATTAAGTTGACTAGTCTTCCTCCTTGGTTTCTTTAGTGCAATGAAGTATATATATGAAGTTAATAACAGTAATTTGTTGGGGATAAAAGTTATCCCCGCGAAGATTAATTTTTAATGTTTTTATATTTGGAAATGTTAAATCAGTAGTTTTGTTGGAATGAGCTTCATTCTTTAAATACTTACCTGAATGTTTCAATAAAGATTCTTCAAATTATTCCTCTGGAATTAAGTTATTGTTGAAGGACACTTCCCCACATTCCAGCAAGCTCTTTCTTTCCCTCTGTGTATGATATCATTTAATGAAGTGCACACCAGTGCAGTGACTCACCTTGTCAGTCTCCAGCATTGCCACCTCTCTGCCTGTGCCCATCAAATTACTGCACTGGAGCAACAGAACCTAAACAAAGCCAAATTCTTACTTCAAAGAAACCCTGATTTCTACGTAAGTAATGCAGAAAAAGCAAGTTACTTCTATCAAAATATTTTATTTTGAAAAGCACAGGAACAATGGTATTTATGACCAGCAATATGCTATTTGCAACAAATTGCTCTTCTTGCAAGATTGTATTTCCCTAAAGCAGTTGTGGGGGTGGGTTGCAGGTTAGATTTTGTCAGAACAAACCTGTTCCCACAACCCTTCTTCATTTTTTTTGTAGATGCGAGGTTTCCTGTCAGGGAACAGGGACCGAGATGGAAATGGATGTTCTTTTAGAAAGGTTAATGTAGATCTAATGTGGGAAACAAAGTGGGGGGGCTCAGCCAGGGGCGACGTGGAAAGGTTCTGAAAAAGAAGATGGAAGCAAGAGCTGCTTGACATTCAGGATACAATGTGCTCATTATCCTGCCCTTCTAGATGGTTATTTCCCACCCTCCCAGCGACAGCAGTGCACTAGGAAAAGTTTTGACAGACCACAACACTGCTCTCTCTACTCAGCTAGAAGGCAAAAAAATACCAAAAAACAACCAGTTTCAGGTACCTGTAAAATCTGTGCATCATCTTGTTCCAACCAGAAATCCACATGTGGGAAAGGCCCCCAGAAGTAAGGCCCAATGCGGAGTTGTTCTGTCTTTGCATCATAGATGTTGGTCAGCTGTAACAACACAGGGAGCTGCAGAGGCAGCGCTGGGGAGCTCCCCTCAGCCTGGCCTGGCCCAGCCCAGCCCTGCTGCCCTCCAGCTGCACTGACAGCCCCAGCTACTGCCACAAGCACAGGGAGGAGCTGTAAAACAAACCCAGGACCCAAAGACACAGAGCTACCAAAGGATATTTTCGTAAAGCTTTGGATGTTTCACTGCCTCTACCTGGTCTCCCCATTTTCCCTGTTCCTTTTACTCACTGGTGCTCCTGTTAAAACATGGGCTGAACGCAGATCCTCATCTGGCCCTTTTTCTGGGAAGGTTGCAGGGAAAATCTCTGCTGTTTTAACATTCACAGCTGGTAGGAAATAGAGATTAAATACAGTAAGAACTGTTGTTTCAAGGCACTTCTTTACAATGACCATGTCCCCAACAACATTGTATTCCAGAATTGCAGAACCCATCACTTGTATTTCTCAGACCCCAAGCCTGCAACAGCACATTTCTACTTCATTTCCTTTGGCAGCATTTCAATATTCAAGGCATGTGTGAACTAATTAGAAAAGACACTGTGTAATCAAAGAGAAGAAGATTAAATTCTAAGCATAAATTTAGTGCAGTAGCTTGATGCTGATAAACTCTTAATTGCAGTTAGAGGGAAAAAAATCTGTTTGCAATTGTACACGGTCTCTTCCGTGTGTGCATCTCCCCAGCTGTGGCACCACAAGAAATGCATTTTTACCTATGCCTCTGACAGCAGTGTGCAACTTTTAGGGTGGACTTTCCTCAGTCATTAAAAGCAGCCCATTTACTACTGGTATCAGAAATGCAATCCAGTTACCAAAATAAAATTCTATTCTAATTTAACTAACTCACCTATTCCATAAATGATTGGAAAGTGAATATCCTGTTCTTCTCTGTCATTCAGTTCTGTAACAAAGAAAAAGAAGTCAAACTTGTAAGGCTTTGGCTTTTAGTCTGAGCAGCATTTATTTAACTGTATGTTACTGCAGAGTAAGAGATCTGATGTTGCATAAGACAGAAAAAAACAAGGAAGCCTGAAAGAAATATGGAAAAGAAGGCAGAGGTCAGTAACAACATGTGTGGGACTTGGAGCTGTATCTAAAGAACAGCCAGCTCCAGCCAACTGCCCCTGCATGGACAATTTACAGGGAAATAAACACAATGCAGAACCACCATGATGCCAAGGTTCAAAGATGTGAGTCACCAACAACTCTGACATGAAAAGAGGATGGAAATGTGACTTCAACATGATACAAAGAAAAGGAAATTACTTCTCCATGTGATGTCACACACTATGAACTAACTGAAATTTATATATTAACCAGCAGCCCAGAGAACAAAGGTCCCTAAGTGCCCTTCTCAGTTGTAAGATATCCACAGGGACAGAGCCTGTTCCTTGGGATAAATATGCCAAAATAAGTTGGCCATGAATACGAGTTGGTTGCAGAGCAGCAGCACTTGGTAAGGAGTGAGTTCCCCCTGCATTGGCTCTCTGACATCACCACACATACCAGCAGTAAAACAGAAAATTACACATCAGCATGGAGGACAGACAAAAAGCCATATCTGAGAAGCCCCCTGCCCTTTTATTTCAGGAAAGGTACTTCCAAACCCAAGGGAACATTCTCTCACCTGTTACACAGAAAGTCACTAAATGAACATCCTCTGGCTGGAGGTCGAACGCTCCTGTGACAACAGGGACAGCAAAAACGTCAGTGAGTGGTGGCAGGGCAGTGCTGTCTGGGGGTGAGGGGCACACACCTAAACCCCTGCCCCAGGCAGGGCAACACTGCAAACAGGGTGCTGTACATTGGCTTCAAACTAACAGGAATTTACAGAGAGGGGCCATTTGTAACAGCAAAAATGTGCTAAGAAAGTGCTCTGCCACTTACTCCTACTGACACTGGTTTAGCTCTGGCATCACATCAGCTCTGCTCTAGTCTGCTATACATTTAGCAGCTTATATTTCAATGTTTTTTCCTAAAATGTTACATATATAGTGAACATTAACTGTAAATTAGTTCTGCCTTTCACCATCTCCAAGCACCAGGAAAAAACCTTCTTTTTGTTTGAAGTTGATAGCAATACAGCATTATTGATTCAAGTTGTACCTTGATGCATGAAAATCAGAAGGTTAAAAGTAAGTTAACCAAAATACTTTGTTCTGCACAGAACTCTCACGTGACACATTACACACATCAGGTGTCACAGCCACAAGGCTGCAGCACAGGGCCTTTGGTTTCCCTTTTTGTTTACCCCCTTCAACACCTCCCTCCAGTCCTGACAGCTGCCCCATCCCTGCCTCCTCCCCATTCCAGAGGCCTCTCCAGAAGTGAGAAATGCTTAGCACAAGCCAGAGCACTCCCAGGTAAGCAGGTACTTTACACTTCCAATTGTAAGCAGAGCATCACTGCCATCACTCCTCCGGAATATGGATTTTATAAACAGACCTGGCACTTTTCATTAGACAATTCCACACAATAATTAAATTTTACCTCATCCCGTTAAGGTACGAACTGAATGGTAACTAATGAATCATCACATGTACGGATATGGAGAGTGACAACACTTGCCCAAGACCCCACAGAAGACGAGCAGGAATCAAAGCCCAGCTGAACTGCACCCAACTCTCCACAGCCCAGTATGAGCCAGGGAGCAGTGACAGGATCAGAGCCTGTGGCCCAGGCACTGACCATGGGCAAGGCCCTGCAGTCCAGCCCCTCTCCACACCAAGTTCTCAGGCAGAGGAAAAAACCCTTCAAAGTGAATCCATTTCTTTCCAGTAATGACTGGGAACTCAGACTACAAACAAACTCTACCCAAATCCAGCCAGAACTATTTTTTATTTCTTTTGGACACGAGAGTGGAAAAAATGTGAACTTACTAAGAAGCTGATTAGTAAGTTTTTGTGATAACTGCCTATCATCATTGAAACCTCCAACTAGGTGCACTTCCAGCCTAACAGAGATGGAATAACAGGAAACAGCAATTAAAAAGACATCTCAAAATGAATAGCTTTACAAAATAATCCCCAGCCCAAATTGCAAAGCAATCATTAGAGAAGCCTCACTTATTACAATCACATGCACCAAGCTGGTTTGCATTATACAGCAAGTTATGATAATGCCATTCTGAAAATTTCAGGGATCACCCAGGAAATGGCACAGGAACAAGCTTGAAGAGGCATTAAATACATGCAGTTCTATCCCAGGGGTATCTCTGGCACCTCTGTTTGGACCGAACTTTGTAATCATCTTTCAGTTAATTGAACCTGAAGATTTTTGTTCCCATGACCTCCTCACAACTATTCTGGACCATGCAGCGAGGTTCTTCTCTAAGCAGTGTCTATGTAAAGTCCTTACAAATCATGAATCTAAGTTCATGAGCTAGCTTTTGTTCTTAACAAACTACAGGGGCAAAAGCCTCCATATCCAGAAAGAAGCTTGTCTGCTAAATTCTGTTACAGAGCTTTTTACCCACTGTCCTGTCCTCCACACAATTTATTTTTTTTAATGTGGACTTACAAAATTCCCTGATGGATTGTCAGATGCTGAAAAGAATTTACAAACACTCTGAAGGGAAAAATATAAACCAAACCCCAGTTATTTGGAAAATTTTGGAAAAACTCAAACAGAAGTTAAACAGGAAACCTCAAGTTGGCATTTTACAGAGACACTCTTCAGAACAGAACCGTGCCTTAAACAACTGCTAAAAATGCCCCCAAAATCATCATCAGGGCAGTGATTTTCACTCTGCATGCGGCTGCTGATCAAGAGGCATTTCCTGCACAATCCCCTTGTCTGAACCCCACAAATCACAACTCCCCACAACTCTAAGAGCTGCAGCAGCCTTTGAGAGCAGCAGGACACAAGAAGGGAGCAGAGCTGACCTGCCACAGCCTGTGGAGCTGGAGAAGGACTTCACGGAGCTCATGATGAGCGACACCTCGGCCTCGGTGTCCGAGCCGTCGCAGTGCGTCAGGCACGTGGCTCCGCTGCCTGGGGGAGCACAGAGGGACTCAGGGGTGGTGGCACCAACAGTGCAGTCCCCAGTGCTGCAGGGGACAGCTGCCCCAGCACTGCCTCCCTGCCCACTGCCCCAGCACTGCCCCAGCACTGCCTCCCTGCCCACTGCCCCAGCACTGCCCTCCTGCCCCCCAGCACAGCGGCCTCCATCAGGGAACGTGACTCAGGCCAAAGCAACACCCTCTGTACAGCTCCTGTGAGGGGTACAAGTGCCCTCTTAACAGGACCAGGAGTGTCCCTAATATCAGAGATCCAGGTACACGGTGAGGATCTTTGCACAAATTCTACCTCTGCAATGTCCAAACCCTGCGCTGCCAGGCTGCTGGACACAGCCCAGGGCTGCAATGCCACTGGGCCACAGGCACAGAGCAAGTTAACATCTGCTCATGGAGCAACGAGAGCACTCACATTAAACACACCAAATCTCTGAGCAAGTCTTTAGTTAACACATTATGTGACTTTTTGGCCATTCAGGTTTGTATTAATGTAACTGCAGTTTATTTTATTAATGCCACATAAAGCAGTACTAATTCCTTATTTCAGGCTTTGCTCTGAACATCCTCTAGAGATACCTGTGTGTCGGAGCACAACTATGTGGCAGGTAGTGGCATCGTCTGATCCAAGAATGGAAACAGAACCTATTTTAAAGGAGGAAAACACCGTAAGAACTCAGCTCTCACAATCACTGCTTCAGTACAAGAAGAAATGTTTATGTTCCTACACACCATCTTTAGGGGTAGTCACTGCAAACTCTCTCTGCTGGACATAGAGAAGGCCTTTGGGTTCCACAATCTGAGCAGGCTGACTTCTCAGCAGTTTTGCCTTTTCCTAAAGATAAATGATAACACATACTACAGTGGTTGAATTCTCAGGTGTATCCATTACTTCACAGAAACATCACCTCTGAAAAGCAAAGGGACTCAGGTCAGAGAGAAACATGTGTTTTGTATTAGAGTATTCTGAATTTTGAAAGTTTTTTGCTTTCCTGGCACTGATCAAGTTAATAGTTAAATCCCACCATTCCAGAGAGACACAAAACACCTTTCCCTGCTATATGGGCCATTAAATGGAGGCACAATAAAAAGCATTTGGACTAGGCAAAGAGTACATTAGACAATACCAGAACTGATCTTGGAAGTTTAATCAGAACAGGAAACTTGAAATATAGAAGTTTCAACCTCCTACTGCCTTAATCCAGAATATTGATTTTGCACTTATCAAAAAATACTGTTGTTCATTAGCCTGACTGGTGTGTGGAAAACCCGGATTCCTGGGCTATGACTACTGCAGTGCCTCATCACAGATCTGCTGGGGACAAAGTAAATTTTCATTCTGGGCTCAAAAAACACTTCACAACTTTATCAAATTTGCCCTTGTTTTCTGTATAACCTCAGGGTCTGTAGAGAAACACCTTCTGATGGGCAAAACAGCTCGCCAAGCAGCTCTGCTCACATTCCTGGCTCGCACTCCGCCGTTAAATTATAACATGCATACCCTGGAAGCAAGGTCAGCACCTTCCTCGGAGCGCCCACCTTGACTTTTAATCGCCAGTTTTTGTCATTTCACGCAGAAAGGACCCGGGGCAAGCCCACCCCCGGCCGCACCGTCACCGCTGAGCCCCTCCGCCGACACCGATTTGTTGATTTTCCACCACCCCGTGGTTCTCCGTTGTCAGAGCTCGGAGAACGCGCGGGGTCGCAGCCGGAGCCGCCCCTGCCCCGGGCCGCTTCAACCCGNACACGCCCCGGGCTGGCGGAAACACGCCCGGCCTCGACAGCCCCGCCTGGTGAGCTTAACTCGGTGACCTTGCAGAGATTCCCCCGCCTCCCGCCACTGCGGGGCATCCTTAAGTTGTGGAATGAAATAATAGCATTCAAAAAGCCACTACTTTACAAATCACTGAATTATTAAGGTTGGAAAATACCTCTAAAATCATCGAATCCAACCTCTGTCCGAACACTGCTGTATCAACTGTACCATGGCACTGAATACCATGTCCAGCCTTTCGACTCCACCATCCACCTGGACAGGCCATTCCAATGTCCAATCACCCTTTCTGCGAATAAATCATTCCAAAGTCCTACATAAAGCTCCCCTGGCAGTTTAAGGTTATGTCCCCTTGTCACGGGCATCTGGGAGAAGAGGCTGATCCCCACACCACTATAATTGGCCCCAGCAACCACAAAGCGGGTTTTCAATTGCAAAGACAACTGTTTTTCCTTAAAGACCATGTTTTTTTTCCTCCAATTGTCTGTGAAGATGAGAAATAGCAATGGTAGCAGCAAAATTAATTCACCATGCAGGGAATGTGGACAGCCAGGCACCCAGACTGCCCACAGCCAGAGACAGGACCTCAGCTCGGCTTTCCATCCTCACAGAAGTAAATTGTGCCTGGAAATGTTCCAGGCCAGGCTGGATTTGGCTCTAAGCAAACTGGTCTGCTGGAAGCTGACCCTGCCAGTGACAGGGTGGCTGGAACTAGGTGATCTTTAAGGCCCCTTCCAACCCAGGCCATTATGACTTTATGATTCTATAGCAGAATAAATGCTTTCTTCAAAACATTGCATTTCTCATGAGACAAAACTGCACCTCGGGATGAGCATTCCTCTCACAGCTGTTGGTATTTACAAAGTCTGTTTAGCAAAACACGAGCACCTGTGAGCAGACCTGCCTGCAGTTACACTGAGCAAACCAGGGCTGCAACAGCAAAGGTTCCAGAAACACGGAAACAAAACTGTAAATTCAGTACAGACAGTTCAATGTCTGGACATTACACCTATGGTTTTTTGGGTTGTTTATTTTTTACTTTTCATGATTCGTGGAAGCTCCTGAATCACATACCTGGTATTACAACTGGGAAAGTTTTACACATCCTCTTTTGGAAAGTAGTATCTGAAAAGCATCTGTGAAAGGACGTTTTCCTTGCTGTTGATCTGACGGTTCTTCCACGCCAGGAGAAAATGCAATTATTTCAGATGGAAATCTACTGTTTATTACTCAGGACCGACAATAAAGAGGACTACAAGTAAAACCAAAACCTCTCAGTTTACACAATGAGGAACAGATCCACTTATGCACTTCACAGTGTCATCCCCAAAACTCATTTCTGCAGTCTGTCAGAATGAACACCTCAGCTTTGAGAAGTCAGGCTACTCAAAGGGCACCTCAGTTACAGACAGAGATGTGGTTCTCTCAAGGATGTTAAGAACTACACTGTTTGCATCCAACTTCATTGGCTCCAAATCAAAGTGTTGTCTTGAAAGCCTCCAAGTTCAGATTCTGAAGAAGGGCAATTGGCGTTAAGTCTCAAATGCATAAAATTTTCAGTTAATGTTACACGAATAAAATTTCTGTTTTCCTCATTGTTTATATTCTTACTCAAATCTAAAAACCAGCAACCATGAAAAGAAGACAAGAAACCTCTGTAGAGAAACTCTACACTGACTGACAGACACATTGACAACACAAGGACACCACTGACACCATCACTTCCTTTCCACAAGGGAAGATTTTTTTTTCTATTTTCAGCATTCACATATAAACTTCAAATATGGCAAATAAATACCTGTCTCAGAGTGCTTCACAAGCACCCCGAAGAAAACTATCTACAAATAATACATTCAGCAACTCCCCCATTTTCAACACTTCCAACAACCATCACTTTTACATGTCTGAACTTTCCCAGCTGGGAAAGGTGTGTGTCAGCTACAGATTCAAGGAGGGATAATGCTTTCTGAGTACACTCCCACTAGCAAGTGGCTTCATCAAGTATGGTTCTACAGACAGGAAAAGCTGAAGAGATGTGTATGGAAGAACCACTGCCAGACTGGATTCATGCCCTGCCTATTGAGAGATGTGCTGGTTTAGGGCAAATTTAGGCAGGAACTTTCAAAGAGGTCCTTCTAGAAAGCAGATTCAAGCAACGTGGCCACTGACTGCTTTACCCCAATACAGTGTAGGTGGAACCAAAATGCAATCAGTACAGGTTTTTACCACTTTCTCGAGCCCCACACTGGGTGCCAAAAAATGGCACCCTAGGACAAGAGATTACACCATTACTTTGAAACCAGCTCAAGAAGAGTCATCAGTCAGAACACTGACAGTGGAATTCTGGTCCCCACAGAAATCTGCAGGAAGAAACATCAGAATTTCACCCCTGATATATAAAACCTTGTAGAGAAACATTAGTAAATTAAGTTTTGAAGAGCTGGCAAAAACTATTAAAAAAAATCCTTCGAAGTCATAAAAACCATTTCAATGTGAAATTTGTAAAATATCACCCTATTTATTCTCTAAGCTTTTCTAGCAACATATAACCTTACTATAACATATCTGTAGAAATCTGATGACTAAAAACAGTAATTTTTCTTAAATGTAGTTACTTAAACATTTGCCAGTTTGGAAAGTTGAGCTCAAGTCTCTTTCCAGAACAAAACATTGCACACAATTTTCAACCTTCTCCCTTCTGGTTGCCCGTGTCACAGTGGGTACGGCACGTAACAGTCTGCAGGGGAGCCAATGCTGCTCACTGGGCTCCGTGTGTTGGACTCGTAAGAATTTGGTGCAATTTCAACCACACCATCATTTTGAGGAGTTTCTCCTTTCAAAAAGTCATCGTCTTCATCTTCAGAAGTACCCTGCAAAAATTTAAAAGGATCAGTGAGAGCAAGCAGATACTGTGAAATAGAGATATATTATAGAGACCTGGATTTAAACTGTGACTGTCAGGACCAGTTGGAATGGTAAGAGAATTAGATGTACTCTGATTATGAAATATGGGAACTAAATAACATCTGCAGGGATTTCCCAGTGACATCAGCATGTCCATTTTCTGAGCACATTTGTAAAGCTTCCACATGGCTCCTGTGCTCTCAAGGCAAGAATGGATCAATTCCTAAAGCTTCAAATTTCAGTCACAGTTTCCCTTAAATGTATAGTGTACTCTTACCTACTTAAATATTCTGTAATAAAAGCACCTGACAGCTGAACTGTATTTGGATCAGGGAAGATTACCTTTTTAATGGGTTTCTTCAGATTCTCAAGATCTTCAGCACTCAGTTCTTCCCAGAACTGATACATAGGGTCAATGGTTTTCTTTGATCTGAGAGAAGAAACAAAGCACAGAATAAGTTATTGTATTCACAGTAAGGTTATATTTTAATTTAAACCTTTGACAATCTGTTTAAAATGTGGAATACGAAAGGTACAAAGGATCAGGGAGGAAAGTGAACGGCAGAAACACTGTCAGTTTCCTACAGGTTGTATTCATTATTTTCTAGAAGGCACAAAGCAGTTGTTCCCTTTTCAACTCTACCTTTTGAGTATGTAGGGGTCAAAGGGGAAGAAGCTGTCGAGGGGGTTGGTGCAGGTCTGCACGAGGTCCCCCCCGGTGCCGCTCCGCACTACGGGGATGAACTGCCTGTTGTTCCTCTCAATAATCGTGTAGCAGAACACCAACTGGTATTTCCTTTAAAAAAGGGAAAAAAAAAAAGATAAGCACTTCTAGCACACCCAAAGCAAGATTTTCACATGGGTGGTATGAAAACACAAAGTTATTTTTTAACAAATATCATTTCTATCTTCCATTTTCCAACTGATATTAGGAGTTTGCAAGATATTCACAAGGTAAGGAGTCTGTTCTCTTCCTCTAAGGTCCTATAAACTTTATTCCAAGTACAACCACACTGGCTCCAACACAGAGCAATCCATTTCATAGGACTGCAGGATTCCACTAAAACTGACCTAGGAATAAACTTATCACACCTGGAATATGGGCAGTGTTATTATGTCTCAGGTAATATTGAATAACTGTGCCTAACAAAACCCTAGTTTCAGTTTTGCTAGTTTTAGACACACATAAATTCTGTACCACGCTGAAAGTGAAGTAAATGAGCAGGTACCTGGTAATGGCAGCAAACAAGTTGACAACAGAAGGGATACAAATCTTCAAAGGGTTTAGCTGACACATGACAATGCGCTCAAAATTTAAACTCTGCAGATATGACAGACCTTCAAAATAAGAACAATTAGTAAATATAAGTTAGATATCATATAAAATGAACTTAAGTTTCTAATAATTTCCAGTATGACATGCCTGCACTCTGCACACCACCACAGAAGCACATCTGGGGCACTCTCACAGTGAAGGTTTGGCCCCACCATGGGTACAAGCCACCTCACTTTATTCAGAGCACAACAACACAAACTTGCCATCAGATGCTTGACAGAATTGACCACTATAAAACACAGCAACAGTAAAACTTCTGATGAATCCTTTCAAACCTAATACACTCACCTTTCCTTAAATTTCCATCCAGAAGTTGTTTATGACGGAAAATAAGTGTATAGAACACTGCCTGACAGGTAGAATAGAATGGCCCATGGAGAGCTACATCACAGTAGGCATTAGCTCCTGTATCCTGATTATCAATGTATTTATGCAACCAGTTCACCAGAAGATCCAGACATGCTTTCACTGTACTGTAGTGCAGGGAGAAAAAAGAAGTGTAAAAATAACACCTGAAATGATGTAGAAAAGATGCTAAACAAATATTCAGGAATCTCAGTGGTTATAAAAACATGAGTAAGAAAATCTCTTTGTAAAAAAATGATTGTTATGAGCTTTCTCCTTTACCTCAGCATAAAATCAATCAATCAGCACTGAAAATCCCAACCAGTGAAAGGACAGGATGCCAGAAGACATGAATCCATGAACACACAGTAAACAATCAGAACCCCTGGCTACAGGCAGTACAGAGCAATGCCTCCCATATCCACCAGGTAATTCCAACAGCCAACTAACTCCAATGTTAAAAATCACCACTCTGAACAGCACAAAAATATAGAATGGATACATAAAAAGGAAGAGATTTTAACTCTTCTCTATCAAAATGCTAATGATCTCCCTGTTCCTGCATGAAGTGCCTAACACTGGGTACTAAAAACACCAGATACACTGGGAATCCATGACTGCTTGAAGTCAGCACAACCTACCCATGCTCAGCACCTCTTGGTGAAGCCCTAAACAGCAAGTCATGAACCTCAGCAATCATCAGTCTGCATTCTGCATGTGCAAAACTTTCCTGGAAACTTCAAGACAATACTGAACCAGTATTGCTGAAAGGACAAACACGACTCTTGACTCAGGCTTACTGGCAAAGCAGCTGGAATAGAAGAGCAATTCTCTACTTAAGCTCCACAACAGCATGAATTGTTTGGTTCTGCTCATGTATGAAAACAACTTACACAACAGGAATAAATTTAGCTCTTGCCAAGAAGCTGCCAATATAGCTTCCAGCAGTCTGCCTGATTACTGAAGGATTGTTTGGATCCTGCAGTTTCTTCCAAAGATGGTCTAAAAATGCTTCTGCCAATCCCTGGGAAAGAAGATACATAGAAATTGTGAGATGACACTGTTTAAATAAGAGATTCCTAATACTCAATTCCCATAATTCCCA
This sequence comes from Aegithalos caudatus, assembly GCA_013389925.1. NCBI lineage: Eukaryota > Metazoa > Chordata > Aves > Passeriformes > Aegithalidae > Aegithalos > Aegithalos caudatus. The sequence goes on from WEIU01024421.1 coordinate 130,217, forward strand.
TAACCAAACCATTACAAAAATCTACCTATAACTGCAGTAAATAACCATTCCTACACATGAAAGAAGAGCACTCATTTATGTGACTTTCTCTATACTCAGTTGTAAAAGAAAGAACAACATTTTGTTGAGAGAGATGGGAAAATGGAGGGGTGGGGGAACAACAAACAGCAGACATGATTTTCAAATCAAAGAGCTAACAGACAGCATCTCTGTAATAGTTTTGGGATGCTGAGGAAACTTGTATCCCATGTCTTGGGTGCAAGAATCCAACTGATTCTTATCAAAGAGATCAGTTTTAACCAAGTTTGTTCCTTCACACTTACTACAATTCCACCTATAAGTGTGGTTTATGAACAATATGGGTAGAGTAACCATAAAGAAAAAGAAAGGAGAATTACAGCAGAGAAAACTGTTTTGTAAAAAAGCTAAAACAAGGATGCAGAAATGACAGAGGACACTGCATTTTAAAACGAGCTTTTACTCACCAATTTAAAGCTACAGATGTAAAACATGAAATACTGTACATGACATGAAGCATGGGTTGGTAAAATGAGCTTGTCAAAAACAGAAACCAGATCCCGATACAAATCCTTCATGTTGCTGATGTTAAGCTTGCCTACACAACAAAGAAACAGAACAAAATGAGCCATTTCAGGGTTTTTTCCTGCCCTCATGCTGCTGAAGTGGTATTATCTTTCTACACCAGTAAGAAATACGTAAAGAAAAATTGTCAACTTGACTTCTCAGTTTATCTGACATCTAAAAATCTAGGTGTTCAATTCTACTGCTTTTTAAGGTGGTGTAAATGAAGAATCTCTCTGTGTCAGTGTGCACATATATAAAGCTGACAGACAAGCAAGCTTTGCAATAATGTGTTAGCTCAGAAGAGCAAGAAAAAAACACTAAGAAATAAATCACCTGACTTATGTGGAGAAGATACAGCATAATGATCTAAGGAATTCAAACCCTTAATACATAACAGTGAGTTATTTCTTTTTTCCCCTGTAACAAAGCAAATTGATTGATGTGTCTGCTTGTTTTGATCTACTTCCAGTCCTTGTGATGTTGAAAGGATCCATAATTCTAACACTCAAGTAGAGCAAATGATAAAAACATTTATACCCTACTACAGCTTGGATACAGTATCACATTAAAGGAACCAGAATGTCTCCAAGTGAAGACTAAACCTCTAAAGCCCTAACTGTACCTCACCCAGTACCTGTGCAGAGGCAGGAATGTGGACTAGAGCCTGCTAATGGCAGAGTTCTGCTCTATCTTGCAGTACAGAAAGCAAGAACTCCTCCTATGTGTTTCTTACTTGTTAGCAAAACAACAAATTTGGTTATAGAGGAAATGTTCTCACCATCCACATGGCAAACATCTTTAATGTAGGAAAACAGGATGGTCATCAGGATGTCCAGGCGCTCTGCAAGTGGATGGGCCATTCTCTCAATACTGGCAGAGACAACTTTGTTTCCTTTTCTGTCTTCATCTTCCTCCTGGTAGATAAAATGGCACATGCAGCTGTTAAATACACAAATCACAGAGACAGCAATTACAGGAAAAGTGAAACTAAATTTATCTTTCAGCAATATGCTAAAGTTTTATCTTTTTTTTTTTTTTTTTAGCAAAGCATTTACATTATACAGTATAAGCAAATTTTTGCACACTAAGCCAAGTATCATGAATTCCTTAACTAGCCTCATTGCACAGCTGCTTGTGTTTTTCTATAATGACACTGATTTGCTGGATGTTACACTGGGTGTTTACATGAATAAAGTCAATATCTGAGAACACATTAATCATTTGTCAGCTGTCCAGGTTCCAAGAGCAGTGTGCAGTGCAGTAACAGCAAAGTAATAATCAATTTCTACACTTAGTTCATAACCACCTCAGAAGTGGTAATTTTACTAAAAAAAATTTAATAGAACAAGATAACCAACCATGTCAAAAAGTCCCTCCTCTGTAGATTTTTCCTCACTAGCACAGTTATTGGCAGTTTCTTCAGCATCTTCAATATCTTGCTGTGGAGTGCTAACCTGCAGTTGCAAACAAGAAATTAATTTCTATAAAATCATGACAATAATATAAAATCAGGTTTTTTATTAACTATATAAAATACATGACAATATGAGTAAGTTCTTGACTAGATTTTGTCCTGGACTAAATAAACATTTTAAAAAGGAATGATGTGCCATACATGAATGTACACTCCAAACTTTCTGAAACTTTATCTCCCCAGCATAAGCTCTCTCCACACTGTCCCACAGTGAGGCAAAAAGCCAGGATCATTTACAGTGCTACCCCTCCTGCCTTTTTCAGGACTGTAATCCTTTTACTTCAAAGAGATGACACAACCAATCAACCACACAAATGGAAGCACACTCTGCACATTAGGGCTGACCACCACAAGACAGCTATTTGGATTCTGGCAGAGATTCCAGGCAGGGTGTAACAGTTCACACCACACAGTTACACCCAGGTGTGGGAACATCTGTATCCTGCAAATGAAGTGTAGATTTGTCTGGGATTATACTCATGATCAGAAGTGCATTTTTTGTCCAGTTTAAAACTGAAACATATTTCATTTCCTACTCTGTGTATTTTAATGCCAACCTTCCATAAAAGATAACACAGAATAAACTTACATCCAACTTCAGCAGCTTTTCAATAATAAGCTCCAGAATCTGAAGCCTCAAAGTTGGAAGATACACAGTAACTCGCAGCAGGTTATGGACATAACATTCCTATAACACAAAATTAATTGGTATCAATAACAGTGTTAACAGAAAGTCAAATTTCTGCAAAGGACTTCTAGAAAACAGGTTTCTTAATTTGTTACCTAAAGACCCAAAAACAGGTTTAAAACGACTGTGTTCAATCAAGAGTAAGATAATACATAAGCTAAACATTAACTTTCAGTAGCTAAGCTGTGTCACTGTGTCACCATTAACTACTTAATCTGCTATTTCCATGCAAATTTTCCCCACTACCTCTAGATAAGAGTGTAAAGATTCTACAAGGAAAGTTATTCATTTTCATAGGAGTTTAAGTCTAAACTTTCTTTAGGAAAATGAAGCGTATGCTTCACTTTACCTAGGACCAGCTATACATGCTTGAAATGAGACCCAATGCATCTTTATTTGAGATTATTATAATACACCAGCAGCAATTCTAAATTGCACAGCTATGCCTCTTCAGTCATTCTGATTATAAATCAAGCAGCTTGACAGACAAGTTTTGTAAGCAAGCATGGGCCCACCCATGTGTATGCAAATATGTACAAAAGACAACGCTGCAACTTTCATAAAGCAAAACTGTCGAGTCACTGCATAAAATCAGGTAAAGTGCCACATTTAAGTATACCACAGTCTATTTGTGAATAAGCATTATAATACAACATTTAATTACATGAGCACATATGATTTTTCCACAGGCCATCTTGCTCATTTTTTCAAAGGCTTGGTCAGTACATAAAATGGATAGAGAAAGTTTAATGAGAAGGTAAAAAATGTAAATATTCAACAAGAATGCATGGACCATATTTTATTACACTTCATTTGAGCTTTGCCCTGAAAACAGCTATGCATTTTTTCATATCTTGTTCCTCACCAAGCTGCTAAGTAAATAAATCTCCTAACATGATGTAAGACCTATTATCCCCCAATTCTACAGATTAGGAGCTGGTGCTTAAACTTATTTGGATTAAGAACAATGACAAAAACATAAATTAAAAAAATTTCAAGATATATAAAGAACTTTGGAGAGTTTTTCAGCAGTCAATGAATTTGAAACACAGATTCAACTGAACTTAGCTGGAGAAGCAGGGCTTTGCCTGAAGTGCCAAGATATCAAGTTGGAACACGTAAATTGAAAGATCAAACAAGAGCCATAACCTGTCAAAGGTTTCCAGCACACAAACACTATGCCAAGGCTCTAATAAAACAACTTAGGGCTTTACTGTATACTGGCAATTTGGATTTCACTTGTAATGTCCATTGTCTCTTGTTTGCTTATCAAATCCCCTGTTCCTCTGACAAAGACTTTCCAGGTTTGATAACAAACAAGACAGGTTTGATAACAAACAGACAACCTGAGACTCCTCATCAAGGAGCTCCACGTGTGCATTTATTAAGAAAGAAATCCAGTGGAAAAAACATTTGGTGATGTCATTAAAGATGAGCATAATGCTTGTGCACAAGGAACTTAGAATGCTTGGACAGCCTTACACTAAACAGACACAACCCTATACATGGCTATTATATGTCTAATTATTATTATATGTATAATAATATTCTTCAAAAATCTGCATTGACTGCCAACAAATAAGCTGTAACACTATACAGAACATTTACTCATTTAGAATAACAGGTGAACCAATCAACAAAAATAGCTCTTACCAGAGTTCTTTCTGATTTATTAATGAAAGGAAAGAATTCCACAAGTATTGGCATGAGAAACTGTGGTGTCCTATAATTAATTAAAAACCAAAAATCAGACCTAAAAGTTATAGGTTAGCAAATATTGAACTCCACTTCAAAGATGCACTTTAAAGATGTACTGAAATAAGCTTATTTCAGGAACTTTATTTTAAGGTAAGCAATTATAAAACATATAAAATATATAAAAGGTATAAAATGTAGTTTGGCAAGGATCACTGGACAGATAATCAGTGGCAAACTTTCAAAATGCACTTCAAATATCACTACAGAATACAGAAGCCTCTATCAACACCACTTTTCCTACTTCCCATTTCTGTTAACAAGATTTTCAGCTGCTGATGGCTGACAGAAATTTCATAATGTTTGTATAAAGCATTTTACTAGCTAGTGAATACTCGGGAAAATCATGCAATGAAATGAAGTATTACACTTCCAATTAAGAGAGGAAAAAACCCATCAGTTCACAAGCTTTAAATCTGCAAGGAAAGGGCACACAAACCCAAGGGATTCTATACTTACGAAGGAACATATCTTGCAACAGTTTGCAGTGCTCTGTGGCATGTATTGAAGTTTTCAGAAATGTCTAGAGAAAGAAAAAAAAATCTTATGCACTTGGTTACAGAAACCTAAATCAGGAACCGGTAAAAACAGTTCATATCAACCACACAATGGAAAAATTCCCAAGGAAACTGCATTTGAAGAAAAGTTCTTTTGGGGGCTGTACATTGAGGTAAATAAAATAGAAACCAAATAACTCCTAACTTTTCCTTGGCTTTGAAACAATCTAGGACTATGAATGTTTCCCTATGCATTCCACTCCTACAAATACTGCACCAACAGGAATAGTTTGAAATAAGGAGTGGGTCAGCATACCATTGATTTGAGTACAAGTCTTTGACTTGGGAATTTAAGGATGTTTCTTGATGCTTTACTTGAATTCAGCTCTATTTAGTAAAAAAGGAGCAATATGCACTGGATGCTTTTTTAGTAAAGGCATTACAGCAGCATATATATATTCTTTACACTCACGTTCATCATCATCATCAGAATCTGAAATATCCACATCATCTTCTCTGATGGTTATTCGAGCTAGCAAAAAAAAAGAGAGATTATTACATCAAAATTGTATAAATCTTACAGGTAACAAATTCAATAGCAAACACACTGGACAACAGTCTCCACAAGGACTAAAGCATCAAAATTAGCTACAAGACTTTATTAAAGGCTGTTTTACTTAGAGAACCAGGAGGTTCTTGAGAATATCTGACATGATCCTTACTTCAGCCTTTGTTTTTTTTAGTAGTAAAAATATTACACAGTTGATTCATTTTCAAGACATCTTCAGAACAGGATCTGTATTAGCAACTAATTTGAATATGTCTTCTAAAATCTAGGAACAGAAAACTGTTGTTTTCTGTTGAACATGAAAAAATGAACATGAAAATGAACATGAAAAAATCAATAAGCAAATAATTAACTGTGCCACAGACTGTATTTATATGGAATTTATCTATCTAGGGATTTTGATGAGGAAACAAGATTAAAGAGAAGTAACTTACGGGGGACAAACTGTGAGACGATCATCCGGAGGCAGGGCCTGAGGTGGACAGTTTGTGCTGACACAAGATTGCCAAGGAAGCCCAGGTATTCTTCCACTACCTCTCGGCTCCTTCTCAACCATGGCAGCTTCTAAAAGTAAGCAACGATCAAGATGTCAAAGAAGGAGATGGTTTTGAGTACTAAACTTCATAATCTTGCCACATAGTAAACAGATATTTACCAGTAAAACGTTGACCAGTTGTTCAAGCTCTTTGGTCAAATATGCAACAGAAGCTCGAAATTCATGCAGCCAATTAATGATCTGGGCATCCTTAAAATAAGCAGAAACAACAGGTAACTATAAACAGTACTACCTATTAGCAGAAAATAACAAAATCCTTAGAAAGTCAAAGATTAAGACTGCACATGGAAATTGTTTTCACACTAACATCAAAGTAATTTCTTCCAGTTTTTCTCCTCACCAATGAAAGTTCTTGAATGCAGAGTACAATCATGCCAACTCCTAAACCAACAGTCTGCCACGAAGGCTTCAGTCAGACTGAACAAGGCATGAAACCTCCCTCATACAGAACATGAAAGAACTTAAATGGTATTCCATCATAATTTTCTTTTTCTTTTGCTCTAGTTTAAGCAGAAGGGACATTCAAGTCTTGACACAGCAGATGTGGTGGGTACTTGTAGCTATATAGAAGAGCTGTGAAACAATACTTCTGGGTATAACTGCTAAATGTATATGTACACTACTGCCTAATGAAACCAGATATAGTGAGAACAGAATGTAAAATTCAATGCAACTTAAAGGTAATGAAAGTCAGAAACCACACTCTAATCTACAGAAGTGTCTCTATAATCAAGCATTAGTGACCTAAAAAGATGGTATCTGGAACAGACTCAAAGAGTAGAGCAGAGTAGGTAAGCATAAGACACCATTTACAAATATTCTGCATATATGTATGTGTACAAATAGAGGGGTTTTTTTCCATTTAGAGTTTTGATTCTGATGGTTTACACAAGGAGAAAAGCTGTTAGATATAATTTAAATGTTTAAAGCAAAGGATTTGTGTAAGCACCAGAACGACTTGTCTGATGATTACACTCAGACAGACGAACCTTAAATCATCAGACCCCTGATTATCAAAGTCTTACCTTAATGTCTGGATCTGACAGTTGATGTTTTAACAACTCAAAATCTGTGGTGTCACCCTAGCAGGGGAAACAAAAATAAATAAATTACTTGTTTGGGTTTTTTTTCTTCAGTAAAAACTACCAATTTCATCAATGTATCTGAACAACCAACTATTGCTGAACAGGTGCACCAAGAGCACAGGAGAGCCAGCCCAGGAAGGCTGAAGCAGCAGTAACAGGGTGCTGTCCCCGGAGACAACCAAGGCTGTTGGCTCACTTTCAGCTGCTCTCTCTGCAGACACAGCTGGATCCCTGCGCACACTTTAGCATAAGCCAGGCTTTACATTCACCCTGCCACTCAGGTTGACTCACGGGGGAAATCTTTTCATTCGCACAGCAATACCGCCTGGCACAAGCTACAACGCTCAGCCGCCTTCAGTTTTTTTTCCCTAAGCCTTCAAGCACGGTCTTGCGTAAGGCCAAACGAGTCTTCTCACGGAATGACCCCAGGAACCAGCAGCCCGGACGCAGCGCAGGCCCCCGAGAAGCCGCAGTCACCTTTTCGTATTTCAGCAGGATCTCGGTCAGGGTCCCCCCGAACCGCACCGTCTTCCTGGGCGGGGAGCTGATGAACTCGTCCGCTCCCAGCATGGTCACAGAGCCTGCGGGGAGGGGAAGCCGCGTGAGCACCGCTCGGAGGCCCGGGGCACCGCTCGGGCCCCTCCTCAGCAGGGAGAGCCGCAGGAGCCGCTGCTCCTCTCCCGAGGGTCCCGCCCGCTGCCCCCCTTGCCTTGCGGTGGCGACCGCGCCCC
>WEIU01024421.1:151605-177879 GCA_013389925.1 Aegithalos caudatus
GCCGGGCGCGGGCCCGCGGTGCCGTCGGTGCTGTCCGCTCCTCTCCCCGGCTGCAGTTGCGAAGCCGGGGCGGGTGTTTCGTGTGTGCGGGAGGGAACTGGACAGGGCCCGTCCTGTGCTTGCCGGTAGCTTTGCCCCAGCAGGCTCACGGGCTAACAGGACTTGGAGCAGAGTGCCGCAGGCAGCAGGGCCAGCCGGAGGTCAGGCCGGATTGCTCAGGATTGTGGCCACCGCTTCCGCACGGTGAAAACGTTTTTTTCGGACTCGCTTGTATTGATGGTGCTCTCCTGGTCCAACTCCGGATGTTGCTGGCCCCCTTTGCTTCCAGGTTTAGCTTTCTGTGCCCCGGTCGCGTTCCAGCAGAGCTGTTCCCCAGCCAGTCATTTCCCAACCCGTGTTGCCGCAAGGGGCTGCTCCTTCCCAAATGCACGTTTGCATTCGCGTTTTTTGAGTATTGACGGGTTTGTGTTGCCGAGTCTTTCCAGCCTATCGAGGTCCTTCTGTTCACGAGAGTAGTGACTGATCCCAAGTTTGATGCCCCCTGAAAACTTGATGTGATCATGCTTCAGGTCACTGTTAGAGGTACTAAATAGAACATGTCCCGGGATAAATCCCAGCAGTATTCCATTTGTTACCGGCCTTCAGGTGGAGAACAAGCCATTATCTCTGTCCTCCAAGCCCTGTTATCTGAACAGTGGTTACCCATCTAGTGGGCCACCCAGAACACCATCATATTTAGGAGGAATTGAACGTGTACTTCAAATTCTTTCTTTGAAGACTATCCCTGATTTTATTTCCTGTATTTTGTCCTTTCGCACTGGAGTGCTATCATAAGCTCCCTGTTCAGCCAGGCCAGTCTCCTAATAGATCTACTTGTTTTGCTGGGTACCAGGAGGTACTGTTTGTATGATTGGAGGTTGTCCTTAAAGACCTGCTGCCAGATTTCCTGACCTCATTTTCCCTTCAGAGCTGCCTCCCATGGGAAACTTCCAACTGGTTCTCTGAATAAACCTTGGTTTATTCTCATGGAGTCAAGAGACAATATTCTGCTGCTCATTTTCCTCATACAATCTGTCTTGAACATGGCTGTTTCCAGGTCACTACCGTTGGGGCAACCACTGATTGTCACATGTCAAACAATTTCTTCCTCATGTGTGACTAATAAAGGCAGAACTACTGTATCTCCAGTTTAGAAATGCACTGACTGACTACATAGAAACAGCTTAATTGCAGAATGCTTATTCCATTGAGTTCCATGCTGTATAAATACATTGTTCTGAGATAAAAGCTAGCCTGGAATTATTTTGGTCTCATTCTCACAGTGGTGTGTGTGCCCTGGCAGCTTTGGGCTGTCTGTATTCATCACACATGTAAGCTGCTCTCTGGATAACACAGCTATGCATAACCAGGGCTTACATATGCATGAAATTAGGAGTCTTAGTCATTCACTCTTCTCTAGATTTTCCCCCTTGCTCTTTGCCTTTCTATCTATGGTTTTACTCCTCCTCATCAGATGTCTTCCAACAAAATTTGTTGCTCCATCAGTGTGGCCAGTGCAAAGAGATACTAAAATACCCTAGTTTCCTGGCAAGCTGCTTTATGTAGTGGTTTATAATTTCTTTCTGCTGTTAGTGTTCTTGGAGCAATAATAGAATAGTTGATGGCATCAACACTTACCCAGACTTAGGAAAGAACTACAGATATAAACTGATTTTAAATAGTGAAAAAGAAAATCGTGGAAAATGAAAATTTTCCTTTCCTATTGTTATATGAACAAAACCAAAACTAAATCAAAACAAAAAAGAAACTGGCTAAGAAAAAGAAAAGTTGTCCTTTGTTGCCATGTTGTTATGAAGTACTGATTATAGAAATTACTGAAGGTGAGGAACACACAGGGTAGCCAAGGAGGGCAGACTCATTAAAACCTTTTCAGTACTGCTGGAATTTCTGTATGTGATACTAGTTGTGGTACTGTATATTCTGATAATTGTATTAGCCTTGCTTCCATCTTTGCACATTTTAGGGCAGCCTTATTTTAATAAAACATCAATGTATTAATGTGACATATTAAAACAAAATAGAAAAAGAGACAGATGACTGGAACATCTCTCTGAAAATGAGCCAGGCTAGTCTTGTAAGATATTTTGAACAGCATGTTTGAAGACTGACTTTACTGGGTCAGTATAGAATTAACAGGATAAAACCGAAGGGACTATTATTAGTGACTCAAATTTGAATTTCTCACATATCAGTCTCATCCAAATATATTCTTCTGAAAAATTTGTGGTCTTACATGACTAAATTTTACCAGATGTGCTTTAACTGACTTAGTCTAATCATTTTCTCTTGAAAGGTACTTGGCATAGCTAACAGAGCTGTCATGGAAAAATTAAGTTAATCTGTGAATAAGAAATATTTCAGCTTAATACAGAATGCAATGAATATAAACTGTAAAAGAGTGCACTCTTAATTTAGCAATGTCATAAATTTACAGTTACTCCTAGCAGCAAATCAGGTTTGTTATTTTAATTGGTGTTATTGCTGTTCATTGTCCTGCTGTAGCTCTCAATTTAACTTTTTGGGTCATGCAAGTATGTATTTAAGTCATTTGTGTTGCTTATTTAAATGCTAAGATCAAAAATAATTGCAAGACCCTCTACCTCGTTACTTGTTTCTTTATATACCTAATTTTATACTTTCACACAGTAAAAGGGTTGTGCAAGATGCAATTGTTTCTGCTGTAAGGAGATCCTTGAGGTTTAAGATTATTCAAGTTTCAGTGCCCGGTTTGTGTTCCTCCAGACTAATTGATGGCAATGACAAAATCCCAGATCTCTGTTAAGCGTAATTCTTGCCACAAAATCAGCACAAAGAATATGCAGAGATGAGAACAGGACTAAGAAGTGCCTTACAGGAGAGCTCAGAAGAGGATGTCCCCCCTAGATCAGAGTTCAAGCAGTGTTTTCTTTTGACTGTTGTTCCTTTGCAATGCAGTCAGACCCCAGCTCCAGCCTGACTCCGACACGAGGCTTTGGTGCAAGGCACCCACAGACACCGAGGGCTCCTGCAAAGCACAGAGCCCCTGGCTCTGGACAAGGCTGCAGAGCTTTCTTGTTACAATTCCCCTTCTAGGGGCTGAACAGAGGACAGGAACACTGCCTCAAGTACCTTTCTGTCACCCAACAGTTAATCTGTCATACCTCCTATCACTCTTATTGAGAAGTAGGTGGACTTTTTTGGGTGTATGAAACTGACAGGAGATGTAGAAAAAATTTACATTGGAAGAAATACCAATGAAATTATATGGATTATCAAAAGTTATATACCACAGACAACAGATTTTGGGTTTGTTAGCATAAATTTCTATTTTATATTAAGACTATAATTCTTTCTAGTATTTCTTCAGGGGAAAAGTAGCATATTGTCAGGTTTATAATGCAATAAAATAAACACAAGGAATGAAACAGGTTCACAAGATAAAGTCTTCAGTAGTATCTCCAGTTTTGTTGGTATATTTTTCTGTACCAAATCCTCTATAGGGTATACAAAACAACAGAGTATGTAAGAGCCTTTTAGTACCAGTTCAGGAAGAAAACAGTCTTGTCTGGAGTACACATCACCTGCTTTAACAGCATCGTTCCTACAATCTGCAGTACAAACCAAAAAGCTGGAGTAATACAGATCAAATACCTAGGACATCGAAACAATCTTTTCTTCTTAGGTAGTTTTCAGTAATAAACTTATAAAAACACATTTCTCATCATTAACATAGTTTTTAATATATAGACTGGTGCCATGAGTAGTCTAAAACAGAGGTTCTTCATTGAGCAATTTCCACTGGGCTTTTTATGCCACTGAAACAAATCTGTAGAGGGGCATAAAAATTGCAACCAGCAAATATCCCTGTGAATAAACCTCCTTAAACCAGCCATTTTTCTTACACCATCACACCATCATCAATAGCTTGCTGTTCAGGAATACAATTTACTACCAGAGTAAAAGTTTCAGAAAGGGTGTCATCATGTTTGTGGATCAGCTCCTGATTGTCCGCTAAGATGACCAAGGTAGCTGGAATGGTTTCACATAGACAGTTGATGGCAATGTTACTCAACTGATCACTGCATCCATCCCTCCAACTACTGTGCTTTACTTCTTGGAGGTTGCAGAAAGAAGAAATTATTGCACTGCTGCCAAATAATTAGTACTGCTGCACATTCAGATTTTTTTTTTTAAATTTAGTATTTGTTACATATACCACGGTTTTCAGTTCAAGGACATACAAGGTCTTAATTTATAGAAGAATGACTTATGTTTTTATAAGATCCATCACGGCTAAGCACTCAGGCCACATCTACACTACAAACTTTGGCCAACAGAGAGAAAGGTGTGATCCTCATCAGTACCACTCTGCAAGTGCCATTATACTGAGGAAAAAACCCACCCAATCTCTCCTTTCTGCAGAAACATGCTCAGGTTTGCTCTATGAGTTAAAGCTATGCCTTGAGAATATCCTGCCAGTATCCCACACAAGCACAGTTACCCTGGCAGTGCTCCTAGGGGTGCTGTATCTTCAACTTTTATTTCCTTTTATTTCCTCTTTTCTTTTCCCCCTTTCCTTTCAACTGTTGTGGTTGCACAGTTCCTTTATTTTTGTTTCATCTTCAAAGCAGCATACCACATTTTCACAAAAGGAAGTATTCAAAATGGTAATTTAAAAAAGTTTATTACATCAGTGAATCAGCAAATAGTATTTATTTCCAACAAAGCCACATTATCTTTTTGTCTTCTTTCATCTAGATTTAGTTGTATTTAATAGTAGCAAAAAATGGGACTATAAAATGTAGAATGGAGATGAAATGAAAAAGTTGAGATGTAATTTGAGGACTATTCAAATACAATGTACTTCCAGCTCTTCTACCCAAAATGCAGCCAATTCATGTACATTTATGCCTTACATTTTCATATATTTGCTATAGAATGCAAATATTTCATACCCAAATAAAAACCTCCTGTAGGATAGGAGTATCTTTAATTGCATAATGTGGATTCTGTTAATGAATTTGTATATTCATACAGCCTCTCCCTTTACAGACAAGGTGACATTAACTGGAATTATGGAAATGGTAATCAAATGCACTAGATGAGATGAATAATGGAAATACTCAGACTTTCTATCTACTGATACTCCAACCCATCAGGTGATTATTCAGTTTAATATTAAATACTCAGCCCAGCCTCAAAACAGTGAAGTTTTAAAATCCCACGTTAAGTGTTTGCTCAACAGTGGAAAATTGATGCTGGAGCATCATGCAGTCTTCAGGTATACTTCAATGCCTTAAAAAAGGTTTTAAGGGATCTAGCAATTTAGGACTCTAACTGTAAGTATTCTCCAATAATGGTCTTTGCAAATTTCAAATCCATTAGCTTACTTCAATAAAGCAGTCACATATCTTGAAATCTTGTCAGTACAGAATATGAACAAGACAATGAGTTTCCTTGGCTTTTAATTTCTTCATTAGTTTAAGATCCAAGGAACTGTGGGTTTTGTTCACTTGGTAGAAAAAAAAAAGTTACTTTTTAAACCCTGGTTTACCAAAAAAATAAAAGCCCAGAGATTTGCAGACATAATAAAATTTATTTAAATTCCATGCATTACGGTAGCTACAAGTGTAGTCATATGAAACTGAAGGACAATAACTTCTTCTGTCCATACAATGTAGCTGTAAGTGAAATGAATGGGAGTTCCACAGTTACAAAGAAACAAACAAAACAAACAAAAAAATTCCCAAAAAAGGTAAATCTGTTTCAGTTTTGAGTTTCAATTCAGATACAGTCACTAGACTGTAAACTTTTGGGAGAGAAGAGGGGCTCACCAATTTTACAGCTGAGAATGTTTAGTTTAGGATATTCTGAGGAAGCTCAGAAGATACCTTTTAATAATTACTATTAAAACTCTGGAAAAAATGAAAAAAATCCCTTAGCCTTCATCCTAATTGTTAGAATCAGGACAGCAATTGCAGACAGTCCATTTTCAAAGTGCAGCTAAATAGGGTTTTATTATGCAGCTCCTTCAAGTTGTACTGAGTAAGCTTTACTTTGAACCAGTTTTGCTTTAATTTCTCAAGAAAAACTTCACTGGTCCTCATAAGCTTAACATTGCTTTTTGATATGCAAAAATTTACAGACTGTGCTTGATTCTGACCCTCCCATATTTCAGTATGTGCAAACTCTTAGGGATTTAAATAGTCTTTCTCCCTCTCAGTTCAGACTGATCTTTAAAACAGCAAGGATTATCTGGCCCTCTAAATTAAAGACAGGGCGAACTGAGTAATTTATGTAACTGGCACTTTTTAATTGGCCCAGTTCTCCCACAAAATGTAGCTCTTATAAATACTAATAGGCACTATTGCCAAAGATTTTCTTATTTTTGCAAGTTTCACTGATTTACTGGTTGTTAGCATTTTCTGCAGTTAAGAATTTAATAATGCTGAATTTTTATAAAGACACAATATGTAGTTCTAGCCTTCAAAATTGACTTACTGTGTCTAGTAATGATGTTAGGTCAACCTAAATTTGCTGAAGATATTAACAAATGTAAAGCTAATGAAGGTGCCACATTTGCATGAATGTTTTTAAATTTTCAGAATGCATTCAAGAAAGGGAAGGGGCAAACCTAATTCTTTTAATACAAACTTGGTTGAGTACCCAATTGCCTCGTTTAAAACTGTGTGTGTGGGGAGGCTGAGGAGTTTAGAAAAGTCCAAGTAACCAAATATCTGGGTTACTGGGAAGTTAAAAAGCTAATGCAACTGTGTTACATCCGGATAAAAAACATTATTCAAAAGCAATTCCAATACCGAAAAAGATTTCAAATTGAATAGTTTATTAACATGGTAGTCATCTTTGTAACATGTGCACACACACTCGCACACTCTGAATGATCTGCCTGGAAAAAAGAGGTCTTAATATAGATGCTGGGGGAAATTAAACATTAAAAATCCTTTAGATTTTCATAATTATAGGCAATTATGTCCACATCACTTACAAAGCTATTGCCGAATCTTTCCAAGGAAGCAGAATTTGGGAGAAAAAAAAAATTCTTTTTGGGAAAATTCAACAGTGGCATAGCAGAGCTCTCAATATGAGAAAGCTGACATAATGTGGACCTTTGCTGTGAAATTTGTCTTTGCAAAATATGGGGAGAAGTTTATCAATGGGCAGAAAATAAGACGGCGGTGTGAAGTAGGCTTTTGCTGAGTCGATTTTCCTCACAGTATTGTGCGGGGTCATTGAGAAAAATGCTTAGTCCTTCTCTGGAACCAGTTTCAGAACTTTTCCAATTGCAATGGTCTTACCTAAACCAAGGAGACAAACAGCAGAGTTATATTTACTGTGAAAGGAATGGAGACGTCTCCAAGAACATGACAACTTTCCCCAACATACCGGCTCTCAAGTATTAGAAATCCTAGAGAATAAATCACTCTGTTGTAGCATCAGTGTATTTTTAAAGTATGATAAAATTTTAAAAGTAGTAAGCCTGCTATTCTGACAGCAAAGAAAACAATGTGGATTGTGGAAAGCCTGCTTCTACACTCATCTAAGGAGAAGACAAGGCAGAATCACTACCAGATCTGTTTACTGCTTTTCAAACGATTTATTTTAAACACATCCCACAAATCTGTGAGTTTTACCAGGGTGTGTATGTTAAAGCCCAACATACAACCCCCCTGATATTTTTCAATTTTAAATAGTGAAACTATGGTATTCATATTGTAGGTGGACATTCCAGGACACATTAAAAAAGCACTGCTGGTTATTTTTCAAATCCAGTCTTTTGTTTCACAACACACTTCTGTACATTATTCAAATAAAACTCTCTCTGTTACTAGCAAGGACTCTGCACAATGACAACAATTTGCTTAGATTTACTTTTCCATTGTTAGCCAGAGAGTGATTTCCCCTAGATAGCAGCATTTGAATACCTCACTGCCATGCAGTTTTTGCAGCAGTCAGTACCTGCTGCTGGAGCAGCCTTACCCTCATCCCTTAAGGTGAAGCGACCCATCTGAGGGAAGTCTTTGAATGTCTCAAGGCAGATCGTTCCTGCTGTCCTTAAACGGGCAATGCAGACTTGATCTTGTTTCACAAAACGGGGCCGTGTCTTACTTTTTTCTCCTGTTTTTTTGTCTACCAAGCAGATTAAGGCCTGTGTAAGAAAAAAAAACCACAACAGAATTGGTCTAGCAAAGAACATACTTACAAACAAATACATGAAAAAGTTTGCATGATTTATTCAGTCATGATTTATTTCCAAAGGCTTATGCTAACAGTTACAGCCATTTTTGTTTGTGTTAGGGCACAACCAAGAATTCCATTCAAGGCTGGAGTTTTGTTAGTTGCTCTACAGATGTATGACATGACAGAACTCTTCATCCCAACAACTGGATTGTTTAGATTCACATTACTACTTAAAATGACACTTACTGTTATCTCAACTTCTTCAATACAGGTGTGGATGTGCAGCACTGCATTATAACCTGGGCAGATAATGGATTTGTGCTCAATTATCACTATCTGTAAAACAATTCAAAAGAAGTGCATTTTTCCTAATTTCAATTATAAAGAACAGAAACTAATCAATGCAGAACTATATTTAAAACTGAACAATATACACACAAATTTTTGTCAAAGAGCCAAAATTTATAAGTCACTAGTTTATAATATGAAAGTAAAAAACTGAAGAAATGGCCTGATGAGGTCTTGCTTTCAGCATCACAAGTATCTAAAACTTCATTGAGAAGTTACATTCAAAACAACTTATATTTTAAAAACTCAAATTAAATGAAGTCTGTGTTAACTATATATGTTATTGGCCATTTAGAGATGTGGTAGTGAATAAGAAATCTGAAGTGAAACTTCAAACTACTGAAATTTTAGATTTGGCAAAACATAAAATATTTCCGTGTTTTTTACCCCTCTATAAGGAAATTGAATGTTGTTATTTTACCTGGGCATCAAATGTGCGTCCAGAATGACAAAGGTTGTTGAGATCACACAGAATAAATCCTGGAAGGATTTCTTCCTCTTCAATTCCCTTCAGTCTGATCTTTAGATTTTCACCTGGGGCTACTGAGTCAGTTTCTACATCATCAGAAAGGATTCCAAGAACTTCCACATTGTGCTTAAAGAAAACAAAAATGCAGTTTTGCATTGTGAATATTTTAGTCTGGTGCAAAATAATTGTAATATAACAGTATTTAAATAAATAATTCCATTAAGTTCATTATATTTGGTTCTGTCAAGCTTCAGAACATTTAAAATATTTGAATTCTCAATTACTAATACTTTTACTTTTTCAAGTTTTTTTCCCTTTGGGGAAAGAAAAAAATAGAAAGGGGCAAAGAAATAAACGGTTGAGCAATATTAACCCACAGCAGGTAAAAGGCTTAGTGGGCCATGTTCAAACATGAAATAAAACCCAGTTGAAGTGTGATGATCTGCAGTCCAGCAACTGAGTTTACCAGGGCAGGAGAACCCAAGTTCTGAGTGCTAAGGAGCTACACACACCCCTTGTCCCCAGAAACATCACCCCTGTAAAACGTGAGAGCGTTTTGTTCAAGAGAGCAACAGAATATTTGCTGATCTGAAGTAATGAGTATCTTTAACAACCGAGGTCTTCTTTTATGGTAGTAAATTTTTTAAATATCTAAACCTTACCATACCTTGTTTGGCATCATCACGAGCTGTTGTCCTTTGCAAATAGAGCCCGACTCCAGCTTCCCAAGGACCACAGTGCCCATGTCCTTCACAAAAAGAAATCATTACATAGCAACTGAAAACATTTTCCTAAAGAGTCTGCTCTATGATTTACCTCTGAGTTTGATTACTTAACTCTATGAATATCTAGCACTGCTAGACTTAATATTTTGGAAATTGTTCTCAAGAAAGATTACAGATTTTAGGAGTTTCATATAATGCCATAATTATTTACTTCCCCTTCCCTCCTCTGTTCTACAGCTGGAAATGTAACATCAGCAAAGAAAAAAGATACCCTCTAAAAGTACAGTAAATATACATTTACTGTTTTCTGAGAACAGCCTCTTTATACTTTCCATGTTATTATTTTAATCTGTACCTTATATTTATCCACAATTGGCAGCCTGATTGGTCCATCAACTGAACGGTTGAAGTTTGGCAAATTATCCAGGTATGGAATAAATGGTAATCCACTAAAAGAGCAGAAGGCATTTATTTCAATTTCGTGAGCAACCTTCCATTTAAAAAAATTACTCAGAATGGATAAATGCAGTCCAACAAAAGGAAACATTTTCACATTGTCATCATTCAGAACAATGACCTCTAAGACAGCTAAATCTATTATAACATCTCATCAGTAGTGTCCACTTTACCCCAACATATTAATACTCAGGAAATGCATGTTTTAAAGTTACATTACAGCCATATTTTACACAAATTAATTATTCCTTTGAGACTAACAATAGATGTGTAATATATTTTGGAAATACAAAACCATAAGCTAGGTCCAAATGTGATTTCCATTAATTCTTTTTAAAGTACACTGAACAATATTGAAAAACATGACATCCACTAAGAGACATGGCTTGTCCCTATTTATAATACAGCTTCAAGCAAACTGTTCATATCAATTACTCATTCTAGCAATGTCAGCTGCAGCATCACTGGCAAATTCAAGTGCTTGTAAGGCACTGAACTCACACAGCCAAAGAACACTGCTAATATTTTACTAATAATATGCAGTTTGCAAATGCTTTTCATTGGCACGTTGCATGGCTGTGTTTTTGTTGCTCTGGCTGTATTTCCTCAAGCACTTTGGCACACAACTACAACATACCACACTCTGCTACCTCCCAGCTTCACTGAAGCATTTACTTTTATTCAAATATAGCAAATATTCAATCTGCTCAATTTAAGATACATACATATACCAAGGACAGAATTCTGACTGTTCTTTAAGGTTTGCTCCAGTCAGTCCTGAGCAGGGCATGAAATGAATGTCCTTTTTGGGATTGAAGCCAACTTTCTTCAAAAATGGCACCAGTTTCTCTTTACATTCCTCATATCTATTAAAATGACAAGCAGATCAAAGTAAATTCCACTTATTCCGGCATAACATAATCGCGTGCTTTAAAAAACATGCAGACATTTCAGTTCCATCAGTTAAGTTACTGTGTGAGCAGCAAGCAAGCCTAATGAAAGTCTGGAGGCATCTTCTCCCCAACCTTCCCTCACAGCTCAGTACCATCTATTCCCCTATTCCCCCTCATTCCTCTGCTCCATAAAGCATGGTCAGTGCTCTCCATACACTTCAATGGCAGAGCTGGAACTGCTCAAAGCAGGAGATCCAGGCCAGCCCAGCAGGACAGAGCACGCAGACACCTCCTGAGGTCATGCTGCAGGCTCAGTCTCCTCCAATCTCCTGCACAGTTTCTGGAGGTTTCATGCTATTTATTTCTGTCACCCTGCCTCCTCTCAGTTTGGGGTGAATTCAGTGATGTCAGAAGGTTGGGGCAGGACCAAGACACAGAACTGGGTGTGCCTCAGTCTCTTAGTGAAGCCGGCTGACATTCCAAGGTTGCCCAGGCCCTCAGGGCTTCCCACTAAAACTTCCACAGTTCTGGGCAGAACACACAGCAGGTACTCTGACAACTCTGGTAAACTCTGAACTGAAAAGTGGTTAGACTACTGAAAACACAATCACTTCCTTTTTTACCCTCAGTATAAAGTTTCTAAGTCAACAATTAAACTATGCTAGAATGCATGGATTTATTGAGATACGTCTGCATGGATCCAAGCAGTGAATGCTGGAGTGTAGAACTTCCACGTTAACTGAGAGGCACTGCCCTGGGCACTGAGCTTCTGGTTTTCCTGCCAGTTTTATAACCACTGTCTTTACTCCACCAGTCAATCATTCTTTCAGCAATAATGAGATACAAAAATTACTTAACCTAGGAATTATTTTATTGCAGTATCTGTCAATGAAGATTATTTGTTTAAATATTAAACTCACCTTTCATTACTCCAGTTTACAGTTGGATCATCCATTTTATTAATAAGAACTATTAAATGCTTTACACCTGCTGTTTTTGCTAACATGGCATGTTCTCTTGTTTGTCCACCTTTCTCAAATCCAGTCTCAAACTCTCCTTTTCTTGCAGAAATTACCTAATTAAAGATACATACTTTAGTAAAAATTCTACAATTCTCTCACCAGAACAATCAACAGTACTGCCTTATTAAAAAAATTTGGGTAGTCAGACCTAGTAAAAGCTTCCAAAATGCATTGGTATATCCTCAGTATTATCCATTAATTTCTGCACTGACATGTAATAAAATCACATGACACCTGTGGACAGCTTTAAGAAGCTGTTAAATTACTCCAGAACTCACTCATCTCAGTAAATGTAACATTTGAAAATTCTGCCTGCTGTAAGTAACCAAAAGAATGAAGAAGCAAACAAAAAATAAAACTCAGAAGCTTAATTCCACAGTATATGCAAAATAAAAGTATCTGATCTGTCCTTACCAGCACAGCAAGATCAGCTTGAGAAGCCCCACCAATCATATTTGGAACAAAGCTCTTGTGTCCAGGAGCATCTAAAATAGTGAAGTGTTTCTTCTCCGTTTCAAAATAGGCACGACCCACTTCTACTGTTTTACCTTTGTCTCGTTCTTCTTGGTTTGTGTCTAAGGCCCACGAAAGGTACCTAAAAAAAAATCCCAACCCAAATACTCTATTGTTGTATTAATTTTTATTAAATTTATATACAATTTTTAAGACATAAGAGACTTTTTTTTGATTAATTATTTAAACACCTCAGCATTTCTAAACTTCAGTATTTCCAAGACGAACAGTGACTTTAATTGACTGATTTGTGTGTACAGTGAGCTGCAGAGCCCATTGCCAGCTCTCCTTCACACACCTACAAGGATTCAATTCTAAAAATTCTAATAAACAATTTTCATTTTCCAAGTTCTTCAGCTATGATCTAACCTCAAATAATTTAAGTTTTGCCTCAGTCTCAGAAACACCTCAGGATCACATGCAAAACAATTCTTCCATCTCAGCTAGTTAACTAAAACATTAGTTCTGATTTGCATAGATCATTAGTGATAATCATAATTATTAGCTCTCATTTATTTGCACATATTAAGCAGAAGTTGGCTACGAAATAGACACCATCTTTTATTCACATTATCTTTGATATTTTCATTATATCGATTCTTGTCCCCTCCTAATAATTTTTCCTACTGGCCACCAAAAAGTTAGCTTTCAGTTAGATAAACTGAACTTTCAAAAAGAGAAAGCTACTTAGCTCCTTCAGGTTTTGTGAAAACTGGTGAATATAAAGAGGGAAAAATACTCTTAATAAGGATAAAAAGTGGTAATAACTTCTTGAACTGGTTTAACATAGCAATATTTTTCACCATTGACAGCAGCTTATGGACACCCTTAGCTTTTGTTTTGTAGTGACTGGGTGGTGTGTGAAGAGATGCTGCTTGCAGGATGGTTGCTTGGTGAAAGATCTGTCACCCTTTCTGTTCCCCTCTCTCACACTTGGTCAGGTCAATGCCCATCCCCTGAGGGCTCCATCATTGCTCTACCTCCAAGGAAGTCTCTAGCTGCTCCTTTTCCACAGCCCTTTGAACCCCTACTATCGTCCAGCCAAAAAGAAAAAGCTTTCAAAAGGGAAATCAATTTTGCAGGAGCTGTTAGAAGCAGAAATCTGGCTGCTACATGTGCTGTACATACACACACTGCCCCCCAAAACCCAATGACCAAGAAACAACAAAACCCAGACCAGATCAGAGCCCACAGAAAATCCACCCAGGACAAGAGCACCACCTTGCCTGGAGGAAGCCAGGGCTACTGGGCCAGAGACTAAAGCCAGGGTCACAAAATTCATACCATGTTTCTCTGTTTTTTTCTTTAGCTTCTCTTTCATATTTTTCAAGTGTTCTTTTGTCAACCATTCCCGTCAAATACCTAAGAAGAGGGAAAATAAAAGTGCAATTTTACACAAAGCATAAAGATATTTCCAAATAGTTAAATACTTATACAATCCCTACAGATTATTATGATTGGGAAATAAAGATATTAATTTTTTAAATCGTCACAGAAAGGACAAAGTTATAAGGACAATGGTACAAATCTATGGTATAAACAGTTTCAAACTGCATTTTTAAAATACAAAGAAAACCAGCCATGTTCTGGGAGTGATTAATTTTTAAAATTTGATGTTTGCTTTTGCATAGCTGCTTCTATTAAGTGAAAGTCCTATAGCAATACCATTAATGTGCTGGAATTAAGAAATTCCAAATACAGTAAGTACCTTAATTGACAGGGATAGAAGCATTCTGTTATAAAGGTATTAACATACGCTGATTAAAGCCACAAAGAAAATATTACTCATTTTACTTGATATTTTTAATTCCCAAGAACAGGCAATCTAAAAATTTAAGAGTTTCCTTACATTATTTGTCCTCCAATAGTTGACTTGCCAGCATCTAAAAAAAAATTTAATTCAAGTCATCAGCAATGTACAATTCTAGAAACAGCAGACTATTACCAGGTAGTTTTTTTCCAAAGGATTTATTTTTTGAATCATAATCTAAGTTTTTTGAAGCATCTTGCACCTTCCCTTTTTTCCATTATAATTTGTTGTGAATTAAATTACACCAAATTTTGAACATGCTGTTTTTTATATACATAAATTCAGAATTATCTGTGACAAAAACCCCTCACCAGGCAGTGATCCAGGTAAAGCCAGGGTCAAGTGTGTGGGAAGCTCTTGCAAAATTCCCTTCCCTGCTTCCTTTATCCCTTGTCCCTGACTTGTGTGGGCTGTTCTTCAATATTGGGATGTACCTCTGCCCACAGCCCCTTTACTTGTCCCCCTTCCATTCTGAATTTACCCAAGGACTAAACTACACTACTTTTACGGTGATAAGTAACTACAGAAATGAAAAGACAGAATTTACTGTATAACTTGTGATTCAATAATTCTCCTCTACTTCTGACACCACCCAAGTTTTTGTGAAGCTTGTTGAAACTGTTACGTGAAGATATTTTGCTAAAAATGCTTCTTTTAACCATGCACTATGTTAATCTATTGTTGTAACCTTATAGTATTTAGAATAGTAATTTTTGAATCTAATAGCAACAACCCTCTGTATTTAAAATAAGCAGAAATGAAGCACCATTTTCTGATCATAAACACAGATGTGTCACTTCAGCACTCAACAGGAACAGGTACTTGAGGAATCATGAACACAGGCACTGTGTTCATGTCCAAGAGAACACTCTCCCCCTGAAAAGCCTTTAAATTTTTCATTTTCCAGAGCAGTGTCATTAGAATGAATGCTCCTGTGAGCGTCAAGACACGGTGAATATAAAGAACAGCATTACTTTCTAAACCTCTCAGTTGTAGATAACACACCACAGACAGATCCAATTGCTCCACCTTCCCTTAGAACTTACCTACGTGTCCAATGAACACTACATTTACGTGCTCTTTCTTCGGAGCACCTGGAGGTGCTACAACAGATTTCGGTTTTGGTATTTCCTCCTCCTCTTCCATCATTTCCTGAGCGCTCTCTTCAGAAGGCCCCGCATCCCCTCCAGGACCACCTCCTAGCTCCGCTTCACTGGGCTCTTCTTTGTGGTCCCATGACTCTTCTGGGGACATTTCTGTCTCTCCATTTTCCACTAAAAATGAAACAATTTGATTTATTCAAATAGAAAAAAAGAAATTAAAAAGAATTACCCTGGGGAAAAGGCCCTGCCCAAAGGCATAATCGCAAGGCTTTAACTACCGGGTCTGTTAACACTTTCCTACAGAAAAAGGGACAACTGCTGCTTGTTTCTGAAATTATTAATTATTAAACCAGGAGCTTTCAAGCTAGCTTGTGTGCTGACATAAGAAATCTAGGATACAGAAACTTCTGTTTTAACGAGGCAACAATTTTACAAAGAAAAAGCAAATCTGCAGATCCACTCAGACCAGCACATAGAGCGAATCCACAGACACATACTACCATATGTTTAGAAGGCAAAAGAGAGGGATTATAGTTTAAGTTCACTCATGAGCCATATAAAACAATGAGAAAGATGCAATTTCCATGTTCTGATTGTTCACATTGCTGACCACTTTAAAGTTTTTTGCTAATCACCATCCCACACATGTTAATGGGGCTATTTTGTAATATGAAATTATTTTTTAATAAAGCTCTGATCATTTTACAGTGTTCAAGTAATCCAGTTGCAGCTCTCAATGCATACTATTTATTGTTTGATTATCTCTTTCCTCATCCAAGTATCAAGATACAACAAAAACACTAAGGACTATTTACACCTACACTATTTGTAGGTGTAAAGGCTCTACTATTTTGTTTGCAGTGATTCAGCAAAGCACTGCAGTAGTACATTATAGTACCATCACAGTGAAAAGGAACAATTATCATCTTACCAACAGATTCTGAAATTTCCATGTTAACAGCAGCATTTGAACCTAGGAGAAAAAGAGGGGGGGAAATGAATCATTAAAGACACATACTTACAAAGACAGTAATCAAGAACAAAGAAGAATGAGTGACTAAATTAATAAAAGGATAGTTCAGATGTTTTTGACATTTGCCAAAGCTTTTCAGTATACAGGTTCATTTTGAAAATTCTGCTTCACGCTACTTTTATGATCTTCCATAAGCCACTTTATGAGCCTTTCTCAACTGCCTATAAAACTGTAAATAACTACAGATAATCACATTGCCTTACAAGAGTAGTATGAGGATAATGAAGATTGGAAAAGGTTCATAGAGACTTAGAAGAGGAGATTATTTGCAATTTTTTAAAAAAAAATCATGTAATGAAGATCACAAAAACCAGCTACCTTCGCAAGAGGCTGTCTGCTCCTCTGGAGAAGGCTCTACAGGTGCACCTGCAGAGAAGAAAAATTTTATCTTTTAAAGTACAATGATGTGACCAATTTCCAAACTTCGCCATAAAAGACCATCTCCCAACTTTACTGCAAGCAGTGTATGGAAAGAATAACCACTTCCCTCCCTTCCTAGTGATACTAAACACAGCCTTTAAGCACAAATACTGATAAAGAACATTGCCTAAACATGGTGAAAATAATATACCACTTCTAAAAATAACCCATTTTTTCCCCCTGCATGGAAAGATACACTTAAAGCAAGCAATTTTTCTATACATAGTGTTTTACCTGCCCATCCTTTTTGTGCACACTGGCTATTGGTGTTAGTGTCTAAGTGGTGTTTAAAAACATCAAAACAGTTTCATTGTATCCAAAGACACAATGTGGTATCACATCTGCAGGGAAAGGGTCTGCCAGGTTTACAGCCATGTCTACACTGCTCTTGTGCCTCACTTCCACTAAATGTTGAGTAGAAAACAGAAACAAGCTATTAAGAACAAACCCCTAACATCTTGTGTAGTTATTAGGGTCAAGAGATAATAAACTCATTCAGATGTCTGCTAAGTTTGCCAGTCCTCTGCAACACCACCTCACAGTCCCATTATGTGGAGGGCCATCTCATCAGTCATGTGCACCTAACAAAGCCACAAGTATGGGTTTTTTGGATAAATTACTCAGCCCTCTCATGCACTAAACCATGCCACTATATTTTATGCCGAGGTGCAACTAATTGTTAACCCTACTAGGAGTGATACATTCCAAGTAACACACCACTCAATGTTTTGGGATGCTATTGCACATGATCAAGGGGCCTTTTATAACTATCCCTAAAACCTTAACCTATTTAGTTTTCTCTCGCTATAAGTTCAACTTCATAATGCTTTGAAAGAAGTTCATTATCTTTTTTTTCAACCACATACAAAATTCATACCCTCTGTTTAGCTGTACTCCAGCTCTCCTTCAGCTGAAGTCTAAACACAGATCTTAGAGCATCACTTGCTTTATACGCATGATGGGACCTAAAGATGAAACAAATCCCCTCAAAAGAACAAAAGCACCCAGAGAAGGACCCGATTCTAAGCCTCTTTGCTTTCGCACTGTTTGCGTATTTGCTGCAGACTCCTCTGAAGTGGAGCAGCCCGGGAGAGCTGGCAGGGGGCCAGAGGACAGGGCTTTGCAGGCAGGGTGAATGTGGGTCACGGCACAACAGCCAGCGGGGAGGGGGCACAGCAAGGCCTGCCTGGAACCATTCCCTGGGCTGCAGAGGACGTCAGCTACACACCCAGAACAAACCAACCAGACCTAAGGAGAATGATTTAATAGAGTCAGTGAAGGCATTAGAACAGAACACCCTTAGATCCTTTTAAAGAAATCATCTATCACTCCCATTTGGCAGCCGGAAAAGACTCAAAGCAGCCCATTTTTGAGTGTGGTATGCAGGTGGCACAAAATCTAGGTATGAACCTAAAGCCTCCATTTTGTAGCATGTCAGAAGACTCTGGGATATTTCGCACATACTGTGGTTGGGATGCATAAATATTTTAATTACAAGATCATTTCAACAAGCTTTTGATTTCACTCCGAAGTTTGTCTATAATAAAAAATGTATCAAATGGCAGTATTAATGCACTTGCCTTGAAACTGAAGTTATACAAGTGGTTGGATGGCTGTTAATTTCTTAAAAGTATATTGTCAATCAACAGCATTCATATAAACTCAGTTTTTACTTTCTGGTCTGCAATACAGCAGGTATGCAGACAGGAAAAAAGTTTCTTCACAGCTAACAGAGGAAGTAGAAAAAGGTCCCTCCATAAATTTCGTACAGATCTAGCACACAAGAGTCAGTAAGTTTCTGCAGGGATGCTAAAGAGTACTACTGCCACACAACCAGGGGGACAACATATATTCAGCTGTAACCACAGCCACTTATTAAACTCTGTTCACTTTGGTACACAAGTGGCAGACATGCTTTGGAAGAGAACCCTGAATTATTTCAAAGACATACTGTTTCTTCAAAGCAGAAAGAAATATAAACCACACACTAAAAAAATTCATTATTAAGAAACCAAGTAAATAAACAAAGAACCTTAATTTCAAAACTAACATGCTCTAAGTGACAAAAATAAACACTCTCCACAGTAATTGTTTACTTCTGATAAACAATTTCAGGCTATGTCAGGTTACTTTAGATATTGGGACCTTTCAGACAAAGGCTCAGATTTACAATTTACTCTGTGTGGAAGTCAACAGATTGCCTGAAATGTGCCTTAAGACCACCACCTGAAAAGAAGGATGCAATCCTGCTGCTTCCTTAGACCACAGGGCTGGTGCATTTTGGTCTGTCACCTCATTTGTGAAGATCATTCAAACAGGAATCTTTTATATGAGAGGGATTCAAAACATACTTCATAGGAAATCTGGTTTTAAAGTCAGGACATGGCCTAAGTGACACCAATTTTTTAATGCCTTGAGTTATTGGATGTACACATGATAAGCAACTGTTGGGTTTTACACCTAACCACACTCCATCTCTCCTTCAAGCCTTAAGTCAAGAACTGCTGTTGCAACCTTATCCGTGGTATTACATGGAGTGAGAGGTTTATCTTTAGTCCTGCTCAACATCAGAGCCTTAGGACATTTTTTGGAATGTCTTTGTTGTTAATGCTAAAGGCAAAAATGGATACAGATGCTGCATTTATCTACTGGTGCATCAGACAATGACATTATGTAATTCAGAGTCTTGCCTGGAAAAGGTAATTGTGGGGATTTTTTAAATGTAAAAATTCACTGGAAGAGTATGCACACTACCAATACAGAGCCCAAAATTGCACAGCTCGTAAAACACGGTGACTGATCTCTTTAAAATACATCTCATGTCCTAAAGAATCCACTCTGCCTACTTCATTCACACAGCATTCTATTACAGCTGATGAGTTTGTTGCATATAACACCAAATTCTGTACTTGTTTACATTTTAGTTGTGCAATAACCAAAGCTCCACAGGTACAACAAATTTGAAGTTATCAGCCAACCTCTGAATACATTGTTTTAAAAGACTATAAGCCAATATTAATGTATTAGAATGCTTGCAGATAAACATGAGAATTTTGCTTTTAAATTCAATTTATATTGGAATGTAGCAAGTTTTTCATATATAGAGCAGGTACAGCTGGCAAAGTAGAAGTCAATATTAGGACAGTGGTTAAAACACAGTATTAAAGTCAAACTGAACTGTTAAGCAGTAGTGACAACCTCCATCTTTACACAAACCTCAGTGTTCACCAGATGCACAGAAAAAGTTGAAAAAGGTCTCCACACAAGTAAGAACTGCCCAGTGGTTAACTGGTAATTCCTCAGCAGCAGTTACCTGAACCACAATGCAAATGCCTTCACAGAATTGTTGAGAGGCATAAATTTAGTGCAATACACAGCAGCACTCACAACTCCCAGCCTGGAGTGATAAGAACCCAGACAGGACTAGAACCTGACAGCTGAGGTAGACTACAGAGTTAATGAAACTCTGCACCACACACCAGAGAAGTGAAAAAAAAAAGTAAAAACAAATTAAAAAGGCAAATTCAGCCTGAAATATACATCTCATCTGCAAAAATTAGATGCCTGTATAGTGAATGTGTTATTGCTTCTCTAATACAGGCATCAAGTTCCTTCACAGGAATTCCTAAAGAGTGAAGAAACACATGACACCCACCTTAGGATTCCCATCACCTTTTTGTAGGTGTAATTCCAATACCTGAGTTCAGCACATATTTACACAACTGTCATACAGTATTTACAGTTTTCATGCAATACATAACAGATGTTTGCCCCCCTTCTTTAAAAAATGAAAGCATAAAAGGAATTACAGCAGAGTAAAAAAATAAAAACCTGCATCAAACACGCACAGCGTGAAAAGCAGAATAAAAAAAACCCCAAGAGATTCTTAGATAACAAAAACACACAAAAATTACGTCAAACACAAGTGCTACAGCTAAACAAAGTGCTTCATATTCAATACTTAAAAATTAACAGAAAGAAAGGTTTTCAGGAGTTCACTGTTAGGCACTTATTTTGAAAGTTAGACCCAAAATTATGTTCTTCTCCTCTCTGCCCTGTTTTATAGCCTAGGCCCCAGCTTCACCAGTGGACAAACCAGTTTTAAAAATGCATCACTGCAAGAGCAGCTTTAGTAGTTGAACATGACTCTGTAAAATTCATCCAAAAAATTAGCACTTGTTTCAAATTCATAGGATTTTTTTACATATTAGCTTAGTAAAAGACCCACCTTTTTCCTTCCCTAGTGAGGACACACCTTAAGTTTATCTTATCTAAACTTGACATGCTTCTTAGCAACTAAGTTTAAGAAAGCTTATGGGGATTTTCAGGGAATATACTGAAGTCCTCCTTTGCTTAAGGCCAAGTATTTGTGCTCAGTTGATAACTTGATATTTAAAACACAATCAAGAAACCGAGCTCAGTATGTCAACAGTTCAGGATTCCACTCTAAGATCTCTCATAACCCAGTATCTTTAGTATAGCCCATATTTTTAGTATTCCGTCACCTGTCCTAAACTAACTTTTGTACTGAAATATAATCACTGTCATTTTCCCATAGACCTCTTCAAAACATAGTCATTAATTTAATGGATTAAATTATGACTGCTTTATTCCTTCATAATAAAAACCACAAAACAAAACCATCTTTCTATCTTAGCCTCATACAATCAGCTGCTTCTTTTGCTTGCTTATCTCTCATCACAGAACAGGAAAAAAATGCCAAAATTCCTTAAGTGGAACAGTTTATAAATAGAATCCAAGAATTATCCCAATTTATTTTTGTGGTTTGTGCTTTAATAGAGCAATGAAGTTTTAAGATAACACCAGGCTTTCAAACACACTCAAGCAGTAGCCCAAAGCATTGTGCCAAACACGTGGTCAGCAGGATGCCCGTGGCCCCCAGGACAGCTCCTGCAGGGCACAGCCCTCCCAGGGGTTTCTGTGTCTTTTGCTGGAGTCATGCAAGGCCACGAGGGTGATGAATTATTCTAACAGGAGCAACACAATCCTGGCCACCCTCCTGGGGACACTTTAGATGTAGACAAAGGACATCTGTGTAACACACTGGCACCCTGAGTGCATCACACAGGTATTTTGTATCTGATCACCTGTCAGTGCCAAGACATCCAGCCTTTCTCTGCACTGACTCTTTTAGAAGTGGTTGTGCAGCTCATCTGTCTAGAGATGCTGATACAGAAGCCTGCTCTAGATAGTCAAGTGCCAACTCAAATCAAGATTTTCAGGTAAGAAGAACTTATCCCATATACTGGCACTGACAATACAACCCTGGTTTGCTGCCGTGGGAGCAGTTCAAGTTTGCAGTTCTGAAGGATTAACAGCACTACCAACACTTGTGAGGAAACCATCAGCACAGGGCTGTTCCAAGGCCCACAGCAACAACCATACAACCCTTTAGCACAAGAGCCTCTTGAATTGTGGGCTACTAGTCTTAGACAAGCCTTTCTCAGCAAGTTCATGTGCAAAGTGAAGTCTCCTGAGGACTGAGATGTTGAAGAGTCTCACAGTGTAAAATGAGATAACAGGCTTTGGGGAACCCAGTGGTACAGATAACTCATCATCCTGCTCTGGAAACTACAGGTTTCAGAACTGAAGATACTGAAACTCCACCTCTTGCATCAGGCTGACATATGGATGTCTCAGCTGCTACAAGGTCAGAAAAAAAAATGAGGGCAGGGAAAAGCAGGAAGAAAAATGCTATATCCATTTATTTACAGCACATGAAGGCTGAGGATGTCCAGCTGCTTGAATGCAACTGTTTCAGAAGTGACTACTGCAGGCAAGTGAAATAGGGAGGGAAGCAAACGGGGGCACTGAATCTTAAGCCAGATGTTTGCTTGGCTCAGGACTGTAGGTACAAGTTGTTTAAACTGTAGCCATTACCAAAGATGTTTAGAAATTCATTTGAAGTGGTCAAGAGAACTACCAGATTAAACAGCAGCCCTAATACCACCCAAAAGACAAATGCTCTTTCCTTACACCAGCTGCTGTGTGTCACATTTTTTTTCTTATTACTTTCATATTAATGATACTTTTTCTCTTGCTACTTCCAGTACATATTTCAAAGCAGCGAACAATTCAGGTTGGAAGGGATCCCAGGAGTTAGCTAGCTTAGTCTCCTGCTCCAAGCAGAGTCAACAGTGAATAGTTAAATATTATTTCTGAAAAGAAAAACTAACACAAAATATAGTAAAGACCATACAAGGAAGCTATGATAAATTTTACCATGAATCCTGTGAGTAGTCAAGAACTATGACAAAAATTGAGCCACAAAAATGCAGATTGGTGCAATTTGATGCTGCATTTTTAGAAATGTTTTGATTCTTTCATACACAATTAGAAAAACCAAGAATCTCATTAAATGGGGGTTGGCATTAACTATTCCCTCTGAACCATGCCTTGATACAGAAACAAAGGAAAAGCCACCCAAATGTAATTATCTCCTACACACACCTAAAAAACTAATAAAACATAGTACAAGAATAAGTCATAGAAGCTAAAGAGTGAAGTTGCAAGGCACAGTTGTGAGTATGAACGTTTGGATGCCCTAACACAAACAACTGTCATTTCACTAAGTATCACACCTGGCCAGAGTCTCCCCAGAAGTACAACGTGCCTGTGACACCCCTCCAGCCCACCTGTCACATAACTGTGCTGCAGCCATGGCTGTCACAGACAGAAAACCAACAAGTCTTCATTTCACATTTCCAATAGAATCCAGCAAACAGAGATCATACACAAACAAGTTTGACTTGGACACAATTTGATAAGAGCAAGTCCTCACAGTTACAACAATCAGAACAGAATTCACTGGTTTTAGTATAGTCCTTAGGTTCAAAAATGTAAATAATGTGCTTTTCCCATATACTCAAATGATAGTTTCAGAATCATTTTGGAATTAAATTATCTCTGAGCAGAAGTTATATTGGTGGTAAACATCAGTCACCTTTCTTCCTACTATACAATTTCCAATCAGAAGACAGCATGTGTAAACCAGTTTTAAAGTAAGCTATTAGGAATGCAGGTCTCAGGAGCTTCCCAGTTTTAGAAAGTTAACATCTTCCATAAATGGCTTCTGAGAGTGCTCCTTCTGTGCTCTAAACATAAATGACAGGAATTTTATTCAAATTACTAGAAACATTAAGTTAGTGTGCATGAAAGGAAACACTATTACACACTGTGGCCACACAATGGAATCAGTCCTGTGAAATTTTTTATATTCCATGCTGCTACTACACACTTACCCTGATCTATAATGGCCTTTCAATTACTAAGGAATTATGTTTTGAACAAAACCTCACCAAGAGAAAGTTCCAAGAACAAAAGCATTACAAGAACTTAACTTTAGGCCTAAAGAGACACCTTTTCCTAAAGTGACACCCAACTTCTTAGATTTCTTAAGGTTTAGATTAATCAAGGCTAATTTAGGTTCTTCCCACTACAAACCATGTAATGAAGCATGAGTGTCACAGAGCACCTAATTCCCTATGGGAACAAAAGTAACCTATTCAGCACCATTGTCTCATCATATGTTGTTCTGACTTATTTCCAGAGCAAGCTCCACCTAGTTCTTCCAGCCAGGAAAGTAGCTGTCACCTTATACAAACATCTGCAGGGAGAAGACTGTCAATTACCTTCTGCAACCAAGCACATCAGACCTGGAGGAGTACCTAACCAGTATTCAAGGTAGGAAGGAAATTGAATTTTTTTAACTGCAGATTTTTGTCTGCCTAAACTTAGGGATATTAAAGCTACTCAGAGAAATTCAAAATCCTAAACCTTGAAGAAGATATAGCAATCAAGGTGAATTCAAACCAGGTACATTATAGCACTGTGTAGGAAATATACTCAGCAACCAAGACACAAAGCAAAGCTATCCTGATCACTCCAGATGATCAGACAGCTTTCAAGTCATCCCTAACTTCTGGAAGGAAAAAGCACCACAAGCTGCAGAAGTAGCAAAAGAGTGGAGAAAAGGAGAGTGAAGAAATAATGAGTAGGTGAGATGTAGTTTCAATTCCTACAAAAAAAAATTAACTATAAAAAGCTTTAGATGAAACCTTACAAAAGCAGCCAGGAGAAAAAAAAAAAAGTCAAAATTATTCTAATAATATTCAAAACACTAAGAAAGCTTTCAGTCATAGTATTGATTACATGGTTAAAAAACCCCAAACCTTCGATTCAGATTGCAATGTCTGAAAAATACAGGAATGGATTTTGAAGATTAGCCAAAGGTACATCATGTGTTCATCCTAGCCCTGAGCTATCCAGTCCACCTCTACATCTGTGAACTTTAACATATGCATTTATTCTGAATAGAATTCAAGAGTGCCCATGGCTTCTCTGAAGTTTATTTTAATACACTTAGACACTGCTTGGCTGCACAGTATATGAGCTACAGCTTCTGCTAAAAACCAGGAGTGCTGAACAGCTGTAGAGAACATATAATCTAACCTAAGGAACATAATACAAAAATATTGAAGTGTCATATATAAAAGTTACAGATTTTAGTTGTTAACAACTATTGACTTTAGATACTAGGTAGTATCAAGACCAATTAATACATTAAGGCAAAACACAACAAATAATAAGCCACAACCAACAGGAAATCAAGCCAAACATAATGTAACAAGTACTGTCTTTGGTGGAATTAAATTACTAGATAAATACCTGAAACACTAACTTGTTTCATATTATACCAATAGGGATACAGAAAATTATAGGACAAGTTAGGAAGATCTCAAACTCATTAGCTGCAGGAGTGACATTAAAACACTACCACAAAGTTAAGAAGCATGTCTGATGTTTGGAAGAACCTTCAGTTTGGAGCTGGAAACGAAAAAATAGCCCTGCTTTAATTTCCCATATGCAAAGTAAATCTAGTATAAACATTGATTGCATACACAAAGATCCTTTGAAATTAGAAGCAGGGTAAATTTCAGGTTATTCCATTAGGTGAGGCCAGCTGGACCAGACTCCCTTCCCTACTAATCCCTTATCAGCATTATGTTAGGAAGAAAAAATAAATTACTTGATATAATCTTCAAAAATACATTTAGATACATCTGAGGTACTGAAGCAGTGCTTTTCTCCCCAGCAACACTAAATTTATTACCTCCAAAATCTTCGACAACTCCTAGAGTATTTTATGTTATATAGTATATATGCTATATATATTATATTTATTTTACATATTATAGGAAAAGCAGAGCTGTGTGTTATTTTT
>WEIU01024421.1:180069-190120 GCA_013389925.1 Aegithalos caudatus
AAAAAGTAGCACTTATAATGAGAGACTAAAAACATAGCTAAGTGGAATCCTTTCCTTCAAGCACTACCAAGAGCTTACCTTCACCAGAACCTAAAGAATGAGTTTTACAGACCTTGTGGAAACCACTCTCTGGTTATTCTCTGGCACACCGTTACTTTGCAGTTTTCAGACATTTTCAAGCTCAGTATAATTAAGGAAAAGTCTCATCTGTGCCTCTGCTGTAAAATTTGGAATTTTGTCAAACTAAAAGTAAGTCCCAGCTGTGCATGGCATGGTTCTGTTTATCAAAAAGAAAAGCATGCATGGTTTGGGTTTGTTTTCTTTTAGTTCTAACCTTTGCTTCTCAGGTGACATTTATTAACCAGGATGTGTCTGATACATTTCATATAGCATGGAAACAAGGTAGCACCATTTCAACACTCAGGAGTTACTAGTGTTGAATAAGAGATAAAACTCCAGCGGAGATCAAGCTGCTTGCATTCTGCTGACAGAGTGACTTGTTACTGAGCAGTTTTTACTGTCACTATGAGCATTTAACAGCTCAGGTTTGTAATGAGTGCAACGCTGTACTGCAAGCTTGTGTTTTGTTTGAGCCCTGACACAGCCTACAGGTCGGGAAGGACTTAACTGGAGGCAGATGCTGCCTTTTCAGAGCAATTAGGACATACCTTAAGATGAGCAGCACACAGAACAGAGACAGCAATTCTTGTACACATTTTGGCATTCTTCTAGAAGGTTTTTGAAATGGAGCTTCTTTCTTATGGCTCCTGAAGCACTGAGCTGTGAGAATTTTGTGTGTGTTGGGAGTAGGGCCAAATATGCATTTGATCAGAGGTGAAGAATGCATATTACCACTGATTTCAGGGGAATAGAATTAGTTGTGTTTCACAACCTTTCTTCCTTCCTTGACAGGCATTTATTCCCTAGGTACTTGCTAGGATATATACAATTAGTCCACAGAATTTCTGAGGATGCCAGATGTCCTTCAGAGTGTACAAACCTGTTTTGCAGGCTGTCACACATTGGAATTGTGTAAACTCAAACACTACATTTTTAACAGGGCTAGTAGTTTGTTTTTCCACTTTGGAACAGCTGGTATTCAAAACAAAAGTGGAATTATGATAATTTTACTGGCAAAATATCTACTGGAGTGTAAATGGACCTGTTTGCTTGAGGTTTTAAACCATTATAAAGGCTTTTCTTGTTTAAATCTCTTCTGCATCAGAATGTTTAGGATAAATATACCAGCTCTTCATTTAATAAAAAGTAAAATGCTTTTCTTACTGAAAAGCACCCATATAAATCCATCCTCACATCATGACTGACTAAATTGACCAAGACTGTCTAGAAGAGTCTGGCCCAGGTTAAGGTAACACATGGGGACCGAGGTGCACAGA
This sequence comes from Aegithalos caudatus, assembly GCA_013389925.1. Classification (NCBI taxonomy): domain Eukaryota; kingdom Metazoa; phylum Chordata; class Aves; order Passeriformes; family Aegithalidae; genus Aegithalos; species Aegithalos caudatus. The sequence continues at coordinate 181,467 of WEIU01024421.1, forward strand.
AATTGTTCCCCCCACAACTGCAGTTCTACCATCCTTGTGTTGCCTCTGAGCTGTTAGACCCTGTGCTGAGCCTGTCCAGCTCATTAAATTTAGTGACAGAACAAGGCACTTTCTTTTTCCTTCTTGGCTACTCAGATGAATCAAATAAGAGGCATTTGACAAATGCCAGGGCTGGTGTAAAGTAAGAATGGGAGGCAGGTCTTATTTTTTGGCAAGAGCAAGTTATTAGTACAATAAATTATCCCAAGGCAGCTTCACCACTAATTTGCTGCCTGTGGTGAGTCAGTCCTCACCTGAGTGGCAGTGACATGGAGGGCTCTGTTCAGATGATATTAGGAACAGTGGTCTGTACTTTGGTAATAACTTCCACCCAAGCACCTTGCAGCCTGGCAGGGACACCTATGGAATACCAATGCTTTAGCCATGTGAACTGAACCAGAAGAGAAAGATGTATTTCACTAGAAGGCTCCAAACAGGTTAGCAGCCTCAAAAGTTACTTGCTCCCCACCAACAGGTGAACTTTTAAAATTCCATAAACTACCAACAGACTTAAAATGGAGAGTTGTTTTAGGGTGCTGAGTTAATTTAATTGAATCAGTTTACCTTGACATCAAGTAACTTCCTGAGCTACTGCAACATGGGAAAGAAACATTTTGGCTGAGACTGGGAGGAGCAGGGAAGGAATACAACTTCCCTTTCTGGTGTGGCAGCAAGCTGGGATTCCAGTGACGCACTGTGAGCCATGCCCTGAAATTTAAAGGTATTCAAATATGTACAGTAGCTACGCACCTAAATGAGTAGCCTGATATTTAGAATTGCTTTGAAGTCAGAAAGAGCTTTCAAAAACAAAGCCAAAGGAACAAGTCATTTACTCAGGAGAAAGAAAAGACAGGAGGTTAGAGGTAAATTACTAGAAATTTGACTCGGTGCCAAGAATTTACAAGTTAATATTCTTAAACCCTGGCAAATTCTCTGTTCATGTAGTCTGTGGAGATGTAGCTGAGAAATAGAGAATAGAAAACACAACTACATTTCACCATGGTGGCTTCATTAAGAACCAAGTCTCTCCCAAGCTTTACTGGTGCTCCTGGAAGTGTAAGTGAATAAAGAGGCTTCTATATTTACACAAGACCATGTCTAATCCAAAGTAAGGTCTCTCACCCTGGAAACATCTTTTTACTGATCTGTTGTTCCAACACTGCTATTTAACAAATGCTCTTTCTGGCCTGTTCCTCTCCCTGTGCTGGACATTGGCAGAACTGCAGTCCATGAATTCCCTCTTAGAAATGTATTTGAGGCTATTTCATTGGAAGAATTTCAAATAAAAGCCTTCAGTTTTCCAAATGTAGCACCAGAGCATAAGCTCTATTTCACAGTCCAATCATAGAATTAGTCCACGTCTGTAAAGGAATTTAGAACTTGTCTCACATTTCATTGTGGGTTGGCAGGGTACTTTGGAGCTGGATTCTTCTTTTTTGACGGCTCCAATCTAGAGTTAAAGCCTTTTAAAATAGCTCCTTTTGGAGCAATTAAACACATAATGCATGCTTCAAAAAAGCCATAAAATTAATTGGTTTTTCTTTAGATAGCAAAAGAAATACATAGATTGCTACACCAAAATGCTAGTTTATAATTCTCTGTATCCATCTTCTCAGTTCTCAAATACCTCACATGCTCAGCTCATTATTTTTAAAAATAGTCATGTGTGTCTCTCACTTCTGTGTGTATACACAACCTTTATTCCCCTTGATTGTGTATCTCTAAAAATAAAGACTGAAAGGTCTTTTTTGCAAGTGCCATCTCTTTTTTCAGGTGACTCTAATTGGAGGCTCAGAGTTCTCAGTTGTGTACTCTATTGCTTAGTTACCCTGTATTGTTTAGATCTCAGAGATCTGTAAGGTGGGTTCTCATTGGATCTTTGTTCACGATGCCTCTCTTTGAATGCACAGGCAGTGCAGTTCCTCAGACAGAATTTCATCTGTGGTTTTGATACCATGAGAATACAGACTAAAAAGATAGGAGAGAGAAAGTAGTTTAGTGAGTAGTTTTTCTGTCAAAATTGTTATGTGTGTGGGTTTCTTGCTATCAAAGCTCAAAAGAAACAAGGATGAGGATTTAGGTGCACACATTTTGAAGAACCTGTGCATAGTTTATAAACCTTATGACAGTTAAAATGTTGTAAATAGCAGAGGGCTTGCTTAATGTGGAAGGAATGTGCTGAGCAAAGAACGTGCATCCAAGGAAGCGAAGAATGAGATCACTTAAATGATGTAAACAGTGACTGAGTTAGGAGTAGGAAGGTTAGAGAAGGAGGGAATCTGTTTTGAAGAAATGCAGGGACTGTGTGGTTTCAGAGATCTGAAAGCCAGGTGTAGGATTGCTGAGAGGAGGCATCATGTCAATCGAAATACTGAAGAACTGAAAAGAAATCTTGTGAAGTACAATCCAGGCCTCTGCTTATCTGTTCTTATGCTTTCTTTTAGATCAGCAATATTTTGATTAGAAAATTAACCTTTTGCTTCCTTAGAAGCAGCATGGCCAGCAGGACCAGCGCAGTGACCGCCACTGCTGAGGCCACACCCCGAGTGCTGTGCCCAGTTCTGGGCCCCTTGTGACAAAAGGACATTGAGGTGCTGGATCATGTCCAGAGAAAGGAACAGGGCTGGGGAAGGGGCAGGAGCACAGGTGTGATGAGGAGTGGCTGAGCATTAACACAGTGTTTATTCACACCCTTTCTGATGGCAGGGAGTCCCTGACTCGGAGAAGCTCTGAGTTGCCATGTCCACTGCTGGATACCATAATAACTCTAGGCACATCTCCTGCTTTATAAATATGGTAAGAGTTTTATAGCACTTAAATTTTATATGGAAAGTTTTACATGCTGTCTGTCTCAAGGGAGGGGGAATAGAAAACTGGTTCCATGTGGGATTTTCATGTACTTTCTTTTCACCTTCTTAATTCTCTGGAATTCCAGTTGAGGGAGCATGTTGTCCATTAGAGATCCCTTAAGATTTTAGTTTCAGTAATGACTAAAGCAGAATGGCATTATTGTTATGAAGGAAGAATAAAAGTGTCATGGGATTTTTAAAGCTGTTCTTCTATGGCTAGTTAACACGTTAACATTGTTGCAGAAAATAATTACTTCATTATGGAATTGTGAGAATGAAATAGTGAGCCTGTTTCTAAATAGGCTTAATTACTCTAGAAGTATTCTGTGCCAGTATTCTTATTCCAGAGACAGCAATTTGCATGGGGAATCATTCTGGAGTAGTGGGGGCTAAATCAATTGCAATTTCCCTCCTGTTTTGTGAGAGAGCACACTTTGGCACTGTGATGGTGTACATGAGAATTTGAAAAAAAGTGAATGTGTGTTACTCAAACCTCTGAATAGCCAGAGAATTTGACTAAAATTACAAGAACAAAAATTCTTGTTAGACTTTCGTGTATGCCAAACACTTCACATAATTCATAATCGTTCCTGCACATTTATTTTGTAACTCCATTATTCCTGTTGGCATTACACTACTGATGATTTTTAGTTTATTTTGTCCACCTGCAAAGTCACTAAAATAGTAGCATGTAGGAGATTAGTTTTATAAATTATGTTTACATTCTCTAAAAACTACCGTACCAACAAAAAAATGTCACTGGCATTCTAACAAGCATAGGCTTAATCCAACTTGCTTGCACAATTCCTGTTTTATGCATTGTCCTTAGTAGTTACATAACTATCCTGGCACATGTGAAATGTCAGAAAAATGCAAAGGTATCTTCTTTCCCCCAAGGGTTTGCAGTCTATTAGCACTGCTTTCCTGGGCTGTGCACGTCCTCTGTTCCATAAGCTGGTTCCCAGCTAAGTCAGCTTTGAATACAGTGGGGGACACAGAAGCTGTATGTGATTTAATTGACTGTGTTTATACTATTGTTATTTTAATCACTATTTTAAAGGAACATTTTTCTCTTCTGTGGTTTTGCTCTTTAATCCATTTTGGAAATACTCAATGTAGCACCAGCGACATCACTGTTTTCAAAGCTGTGGTCTAATTAAAATGTGCTGAACCAAACAGGCAAAATCCACATTGTTCCTGTTTTTGCTCTGTGTGCAAATGACATTAAACAATATTTTGTCTAAGAGCAGCATTGTTCCCTGCAGCTTGTAAAAGTTAATGAACATGATGAACTCTTTAGCAGCTCCATTCTTTTATTTACTACCAATCTGTACCCCATTCCTAGAACAGCCTATGTTCTCCCAGCCATAAAGTCAAAGCACTTCACAAAACATGGATTTATGAAAATAACTGTTTCATAAAGTTTTAATACTTTTTTAGGAGATGAGACTGCTGTTCCTTGAAGTGCAATAACACTTGAGAAGAAAAAGTGGCATTTTTTGGTATGTACATTGATCTTACAGATTTTTTGTATTGTTAAGGTGAGGTATTTGTAAGAGACCTTTTTTGGGGGGGATTTATTCTGTAAATAGCTTTAGAGAGTTGGAGAGGATCAGGGCAAGCCTGTACTGTAAGATTTGACAGTGTAGGTCAGTTGCCTTAGTGAGTGGGAAAAAAAGAGCTGTGCCAGCACAAAACCATCAATGTAGAAACAACTATACAACCAGAAGAATTCCTTTGTCAGCCTAGCTAATGTTGTTTGTGAAGGGAATGTTATAGTCCTAGCAGAAAACTCTCTTTCTCTTGGTAAGTGTTATGTAATTATGCCAGCAGAATTTCTGAAGTACAGTCAGGCAAAAAAGCTGGCATGAGCTTGAACAGAGAAAGCCCGAAGCAGTGCCAGAACAAAACTGTGTTGTTTAAGTTAGGGGTGGTAAACAGACCTCAAGTTATTGTTCTGTGACAGATGAATATCAATCTTTAATCATTGACATGATGATATTACTTACTTTGATTTCCCATCCAGAGTTTTCATCTTATTATTTTGGCTTAAACACAACAGCTTTTTTCAAATTGAATAGTGAAAGATAAAATTTTTCTTACCTTTTCCAGGTGACTGATTTCTGTCACATAATATCAATTTAACTGTTACAAAGAAGAACTGACAAGGATTTCTGGAAATCTTTGGTTTCTCCAGATGTTTAAGGAAATCAACAGTGAAATTTGGGTTCATGGCAGGAAATGCTCTGGCTGGATGTTCAGTGCTTGGTGTGCCCATATTTTGGGAAGTGGAGGTGTTCTGCTCCCATGGGAGAAGGCTGTAAGTCTAAAACATTTGTGTATGTTTGTGTACAACTCCAAAGCATCAGCTCCTGCTCTGTGCTGGGCTGTGCTCCCTTCATCTGTACTCCCTTCACCAGTAAAAATTATTTGATTTCTTTAAATCCCCTTCAGCAATTTGATATCCTACTACAACTGCCAGTGCTAAAACCATTCTTCTAAAGAACAAACAAAAAATATAGTTCATACTGGTCTTTTTAAATTGTCCCTAGGTGTCAGGATTCCTGAATCAGAAACATTTTAGAAACAAATCTGAGAACCGGTTTTCCTTTTCTTTTTCTCCTTCCTGTTGTTTCTGCAGTTGATCCTTCTCTTCTTGCATTTTTTCCCATTGTTCTCTGTAAGGATGCCAACTCCAGCAGGCCAACTTAACTTGTCTGAATTATTCTTAGAGGATATCTTGGGGGGTTTTTGAATTTCAGCTACAGTAACGTAACTGCAGAAATACTTCCCTGGCAATACTTTGTGATTTATGGTCAAATGATTATTGTAGTTGACAAATCCTTTCCTATTTTGTCCAACTCTGATAATTTCTGCCATCCTTTTGAAGCAAAATCAAATTACAAGAAGAGAGCATTTATTAGCATTAACATGTAATTATTTGGAAACCCAATGCAAGCTCTGTAAATCCCATAATTGAACAACAGCTGAAATGTAACTTTACTCATAAATAAGGCATATATTTATTATTCCCTAAAGGTAAATATCACTGTAGGAGAACCATCATTCCAGTCATCTCATTTTTTTGTATGTTTGCACAGTCTACATATAACAAAACAGTGTTCTGCTTAGAGGATTTAATGTGTATTATACAAGGCAATAGATCAATTATTAACATAACATAACTACAGTTTCTAAGTAACAATATCCTTTTCTTAATGTCACTTGATGAATTTATTCTTAATGCTTCTGATTTTTGTTTCATTTGTTGTCTGAATCCAATATTTTACTTTATAAACAGCTTTCAATTCAGGCATAAAACATCTCATATTAAAGCCACTTGGTATAGTACACTTCTCCCAAAACAGTGCTTAAAGGGTTGTTTGTGTTTTTTTTTTTTAATATTAACTTCATTCTATCAAATTTACTCAAAAATGAAGGTTGCACAAGAACCTTGTTAAGCTAGAAAATGTCTTCCTTACTCCTGGAGATAGATTTTGAAATAACGTGTGCTTTAGATGTGTAGCGAGATCTGCCAGTGGGAACTGTTGCTTATCAAGATCTATTGATTATATACTTGCTTTCACTCCCCTGAGGAGAGGAACTTTTGAATTGTTATGATGTGCAGAAAACAAAGGCAACAGGCCATGACAGCTGTAATTCCTCATCATTTTTTGAACCATTTGTTGCCTGTGTTTTGTTATTGCATACATCACTGGCACTGTGTAGAGCTAAGGGGAAAAGGCTGGGACTTGAATGGTGGCTGCTTAAAGGAATGACACTTTAGAGACCCTTTACTGTAACTGCTCCCCAGTTTCTAATGTGTGAAAAATGTATTGCTTAATTATCAGGGATTTGTGGTTTGGGGCACATCTGTCAAAAAATTTAGTTTATCCTTAAAGGCTGTAAGCTTTGGGAAATAGTAGTCCAACTGTAGAAGGAGAATTATTTCTGTAAGAGACAGCATCATTTTCCAAAGCTTTGATGATTGGTACTGTGCCTTTTACTTGGGGGGAGGTTTCCTAGACTTTGACTGAAAATATGAGATTACTTTGTATTTACTTCGTGTCCTATGAGAAACATGTTTGACCTCTATTCAGCCATTTAGGAAAACTTTCTGGCCAACTGAGAGAGAAAGCATTTCTGCCATGATATCTTATGATCCTATATATACAATCTCAAAATAATTAGGCATAAATTAATTTCAACTGTACTTAGAGTTTGACAGGACTTTTCAAATGAAGACATTGGTGCGTTAGTTCACAAAATGTGGATTTCTGTGGTGGACTTAGTTGCACATCCCCAGTAGGTGATCAGCTGTTTATATATATATATTTATATATATATTTCTGTTCTGTTTCTGGCTTTTTTTCCCAGGCTATAGGATGTAAAACTCCATGAACTGACTGGATTAATGAATTAAAGCTGCTTGCCATGTGGTCAGGTAAGCCCTCCAGCCTTTCCTCATGCTTCAGAGTATATAGAGTGAAGAGCTGGACTATCCCTTTCACTAACACCAAGACATTTAATCAGCTTATCTGTATATAATCTAACCATATCTTTGGTGACCTCCAGATGTCATATTTTTTGTTATTTCTTTCCTTGCTTTTAGATCAGTATTTCTCTTATAGAGTCCCTTTACAGTTTTTATTAATAGTACCAATATCATACCGAGTAGATATCAGATGGAGGATACATCACAGCAACATGTAGAGCAGGAGTGCACAACAAAGTCCAACAAAGACAAATTTAAGGTGTTGCACCCTAGAAAAAGTAATCCAGGAGTGCAGCAAGGGCAGGGGTTTTATCACTGAAGTCAGTGGATAAAAGCTTAAAGGACTGGATCCAGCTTGTCTGTCCAGAAATTTACTCTGTGGATATCATGAAGATACTTTCATCAGTATCTGATTTTTTGAGATCACTGTTAAAAATGGGATTGTCCTCTCCATGACTGAAAAGGCTAAACAGCATCTTAAACGCAAAACCTGAAATTACTCTGAATCCCAGAAATTACACAGAATCCCAGAATATCCTGAGTCAGGAGGAACCCACAGGGTCACTGAAGTCCAGCTCCTGGCCTTCACTGCAGTCCCTGCAATCCCGTATATTTCCTGGTGGTACAGGCTTTCCTTTCAGTGCCAATTGTTTTCAGAGAGATTTATTTCTCTTTTACTCATTTTTTTACTTACCCTTGTTATATTTACAGGGATAGGTGTTTAGTCATGCTAGACTACTCTGTGGCCTAAAATTAGGAATATATTTCTGTCACCTTGCCTTCCAAGTATTAACGTTACTTTCCTAATATTGGGCCACAATTTTATTCCTGGAAAACTGCAACAACAGAAACAACAACGACACAAGCAACCACAACAACAATCGACTTTATTTGTAGCTAATATTCTACTTCAGGTTTATGAATGACGAATTGAAGTATTTCATTGCACATAATCTACGAATGATCAGTTACAGCATCTTTAGGAGGCTTAGACAAAGTTGGGAGTTAGGGCCTCTGCGTGATTTTGGCCACACAGGGCCACCCCCTCTCAAATAGGCCTAGAGACTTACGAAATTTGTTATTATCGTCACTTTGTTTTTTGTTTTTATTTAACGACCCTTTCTGAGCTTTCACCCTGCACAGCACATGCGGCAGCAGAGGACACGTTATCTCCACATTTCTCACCCCTCCTGTCCCGGTGCCTCGTTCCTCCTGGCCCGCTGGATGCCTCAGCCCGGGCGGCTCGGAGCGCGCAGGGGCCGCGGCAGCGC
>WEIU01024421.1:190168-219739 GCA_013389925.1 Aegithalos caudatus
GGGGCTGGCGCGGGCAGAGCGTGCCCGGGGGGCCCGGGCGGGAGTGGCGCTGCCCTCGTTCCCCCCGCTGCTCCCTGGTGTCCTGCTGAGGCACGGGACACTTGGGTCTCTTGGCACCACACCCCGTTCCTCATTCCGGCTCCCCGAGTCCCCCCGGAATGGTGTTTTACCCCGTTTTAAATCCTAAATCTGCCCTTGAGCGTGGCACTGGCTCACAGCACAAGTGATGCCGGGCTCGGGCGTCTGTGTTGCTTCAGCTGTGCAAAATAATAGGAAATACTCATGAGGAAATAAATGATCAAGAGAAAATAGGAGTTTAAAAAATTAAAAGTATGAGCTCAGGAGCATGCAGTCGGTGTGAGAGGTGAGAACCACGGCTTTGGAAAAAGGGTCCCTGTTGTGTCCCTGAGTGCCGGTGGGGATGTGTCTGTTTGGACGTGGTAATTTCTGTGGCAGAGGGAAGTGGTGCGGGGGGTGTGCTAAATCTTGAGGGTAAATGTGTCCTAAATCCTGAGCTTCTCGAGGTGATTGTCAAGGAAATACTTGAAGCTTTGCATGAGAATTGTGACCCATAAACTACAGGACTGCAGGAAGCAAGTCTACTTGAATGGGCCAGCATGGAGAGTTGTTAGGATAGAGATGAAAATTCTAATAGGCTTTTCTTGTAGATGGAAAGTGTAAGTGGTATTTATTTAATATGTATTAAAACACATCAGCAAGGATTTGTTCGGGGCTTTTTTGAGAAGGGAGGTGCCTTAGTTAAAATTTTGATGGGTCTCTGTACATCTTCAGCAGCAGAAGTTGCAGACAAGGCTCTGAGAATTGGATCACGTATTGATCTCCCACTCTGATCTAACACATGGTGCAGCAAGAAAAAAACCTGAGGAGTAAAGCAGAGTAACTAAATGCTACATCTTTTATGGGGAGCAGTCATTTCTGAAAGTGACCTGAAAAATAAAACCAGTTCACTTGTCTTTTTCTCTGTCTTGTTCTCACCTTTATGGTAGAAGAAAATAGAAGATTTTTGTGGAAGAGATGAGGCAAAAAAAAAGCTTATTGTGGGGAAACCTGTTGTGAAAAATGCAAGTAACAGTGAAGTCTTTCAAAGCATGGGAAAAGAAAGTTTCTCAAATGCTTCAGATCTTGACACTGTATAGACTAAATCCTAAATATGAAATTTGTAAGAGTCATCATTTTCATATGGAAAACCTCAGCCCTCCAATGATGAATTCAATCTGGGAATACCCTTGTGCAAATTTATGCAAATTAGAGCCTGAATCTCCCTAGGAGACTAATCTTTGTGAGCTCTATTTGGGTTCTGTGACTCAAAAGACAAGGTAACACCTCATGTGGTGTAAAGCTTCGTGTAGTTATTATTATTACCTTTAATTTTTTTTTTTTTTTTTTTAAAGATATACATGTTTACGAGGAAAGAAACATTTAATTACTTAAAATAGAGTAATGCCTAGGGTGACATTAACAGTAGTGGTTCAATTGCATGGTAACCACCCATGTAGCCCCTCCCAAGAAGTATAAGGCTTTTCTAACAATTTCAAATAGACAGCAAGATAACAAAAAACCCCCTAATGTTGAACTTTGACAAACATTACTGTTACACAATGCTGTACAGAGAAATATCTATCCTTATCATGCTTGTTTCAGATAAAGGAGATAGCTCATGTTAACATCTTATCAATTTTAACCATATTCTGCTTCTGCTGGCTATAACAGCACTGTCTGTACCTTTATGGCCAGTTTTAGCCCTTTTAACTAACAGAGCTGTTCCTAAAATATACATAGAAGATCTTTTCTTAGTGGCTATAATTATGTTTAATGTTTATTTTCTTTAGCTATGGTGTATTTCTAGTGGATGTGAAGGTAACTTCCTGTTGATGTAAGCATCACCTTAATATTACTAATCCTGCTTACTAATTGCATACTCATTTTCTTGTACAGTGCTGAGTAGGCTGAACTTTAAAGGCAAATAATACAAGGATACAAGACTTATCTGCTTGTCAAAAATTGGGGGTGTTATTTGTTTAACAATGGTTTTATGAAACTTAAAAATGTAACTCATGGTGGGGGGATGAGGCAGTAGAATCATAATAATGTAGTAAAAGTGGCATTTAAATTAGGTCTGTGTTTGTTTTATCTTAAACTTGCACCAAGAGAACATGTATTAGAGGAAGCAAAAGGGATTGCAGTCTCAAATTTTGCATTCAGGATATAAATGCAAGTTATATAAGAGCAATAGGAGATTTATTTATTTTACTTGTATGCTGCCTGTGGTGCTGAAGAGGGCTTTACTTAGAAGAACTGGTTGAAAATCCTGCTTTCCTTTATTTGCATGTCAGTTTGCTGCTGCTGTAGGTGTGGATGTGTCAGAGTATGGAGAGGAGTTTGTTTTAAAAATAGGAAAGCATGACCTTGAACAGCAGAAAATGAGGAGGGTCACAGAGGCAGGTGCAGTACCTGAGCCTGTTTTAAACCCTTTTTGACTGAGTAGATGTTGGTGGGAGGAGTCTCTGAGTTTTTAAGGTTTTGCAACCTTATATTTATGTTTTCATAATTATTTTTAGAGTCACATGTGGACTTCCTTTTTGTTGTAATAGTCTAAATACAGCCTTTTTCTGGGTAATGCTGTTTTTATGCATTCTATATTTTGTATGTCTGTTGCTGCAGGTTTTATTGCTGTTCTGAACCAGGAGAAGGATATTTTAGTCAGTTTATAATACACTGTTAGTCTTTAAATCAGCTGGAGTTGATCACACTTAATTGGTGCTCTTGTCTGAAAATATGCTTTTTTTTCCTAAGGACTTAGTTTAGAAAATGAAAATGTGAAAGAATTAAATTTTCAATAGAGTTAGAAGAGATTTGTTTTTTACCTTCCACCTACTTGAAACAAAACCATCACAAAACATTGTGTTAGGCCTCTTGCAGGTATGGGGGTAGTGTAAGACTGTAAGAGTAATGAATTTTGAAACAACAGAGAAAATCTGCAGAGTTGTGTATATTCACTGTTACTGAACACAAGGGGTTGCTCTAAAAGTTGGAATTGTTTTCCTCATTTTATGGTGATTTATTATAAAAAATGGATACATAGGCATGTATACATCTCCATTTTGGCAACGTATGAGTGGTAAGAACATTGAATATTGTTTAATAAATTGCAGTCTCTGAAGGAGTATAATGAGGAATGGTAGGGATTATATGAATTTAGCCTTATCTTCACACTGGCATAACTGGCATAGTTGTTAGGAAGTTAAAACCCATTTGGTGTGGGGTTTGTTTCTGAAGTCCTGCACTGGCACTGAACATTGTTTGTGTGCACTGGAGTGCTTGACCAACAGCCCCAGACCTCACACATCACATGCCTGCACAATTTGAGTCAGAGTTCAAAATGGGAAGCACAACGTCTTAGAAATGTGCTGTAATCAGCAAAATCAGCATTGTGAGGCTTAGTTAGCAGATATGCTTGCATGTTTTTCCTGTTGTTTTCAGTATTCTGGCGTACTTATTCTGTATACTTATATATTACATGAAAAATATACAAAGGAAGAATCATTTTAACTGGACAAATTCTGTCCTGTCCTGCTGGTTTCAAAGCAAACTGTTTAGAATGGGATTATGAAGGTAGGAAATTCTGGGATTTGGACCTCACAGTGTCAGATAGCAGGAGGAAGCACATATCTTTGATGGCATCTCTCTTTACTACAGGGCTTAGTGTGTGGTGTTTGGTTTTCAGTGTCTGGAGGAATTTGCTCATGCAGAGTTTGGATAATTGGCTTTCAGTCCATGTGTACATTGGTTGTATGTTCTTTGAGAGAGAAAGGAGAATAGAATGACTTCAACTCCAGAGATACCACACAGGTTTCTGTGGATGTTTTGAACTCAAGTTCAGAATAAAGAAATTACAGAGGCAATTTAGGTTATCTAAATAACAAATGTTACCATATTCATGGGAGTTTATAAAGGATATCCCAACAAGCAAAGTATTATGCTATTGTTGAAATAGCTGGAGAAGTTAGAGGTTGTCTTGCATAGTTCCTTATATAGTAACAAAATAGATTTTATAGGTGTTAATCAGAAGAACTATGCTGGTAGTTAAATTTTGAGGGATTTATTCTAACAGTTGCTGTCTATTCACCTGACTTAAAACTCTCTATGCAGTAAGGTTTGACAGTAAGGAGATACTCCTGGTGTTTCATTCTTGTTTTCCATTCTTTTCTAGTGCTGTAATGCTGTACTACACTGCTAGTTGTGCTAAGATGCTCAGGGCAAGCTGTGCATCAGCTTGAATAATAATTCTGTATTTGGTACTGGTGAAATATATCTTCAAAATACTACTAAAATAAGAGTGTAGATGATGTTTGAAACTGTATTGCTGTCTGTTAGAGAAAGGCTACTTGAAACCTCAAAGCAGTTTATATTGCATCATTTTACTTAGAGAAAATACATGAATCAATTTAGTGGAATAATTGGCATGGGAGGAAAGTTTTCAGGACCCAAAAGAAAGAGGTTTGTGTTGGCCCAAATGTATTTTAAAAACCAGTTTATTTTAAAATGATCTGATTTTGTTGGATTTCAGGTTCACAGAACAATGACACCAAAAGACAATTTCTTCTAGAGAGGCTACTGGATGCAGTTAAACAGGTGAGAAATCCAATACACATTTCTGCTGTGGCTTACTCAACTTGTCACTACTAGCAGGGACTGCCTTTGCTTTCTCTTTAACAAAAAGAAGGAAAAAGAAGGAAAGGAAACAGAGGAAATGGTGGCTTTCACATCTGCAACTGAGTTTTTGTCTGCTAGCAAACAATTACTGTGCAGTATTTATTTAAAATTCTTGTTCTGGACAGGTTTTATTTGTAATAGATCTATATTTAATATGTGTCATACTATGTTCTTGTAATCCTGATACAACTGAACTAAATTGCAGTGTACTGCAAAGTCTAACTTAGTTAATGTTTTAGAGTAGCAGCTTCTTTTCTTTGCACTAGATTTTTAGTGAATGGTTAAAATACATGCAAAGATGTGATTTATATATGTATGTCTGTATTTGTGTCAATGTAAAGTTCAGCATGTAGGATTTCATAGACTGGAGTCAATTTGGGAGAGCTTGGGAGGCAAAAGAATGCCTCAGAAGTAATCCAGTGAAATGTTTTATAAAGGGTGGTTCTGTAATTGTAGCACTGAGCTGGGTAGGAGCCATGTTTGGTTTTGTGGGTGCACATTTAAAACTCAAAAGTAGTAATTTCCCCTCAGTTTTCAATTTACTGAAGGACCTGCAGGTGTGTTGCTCTGGCTAGTGAGGGTATATTTGAACTGCAAGAGCAGCCCATTAGTGTAATATGATGCTCTAGAGCACTTTTTGGATGCAGGCTGTATTTTGCAATGCTCTATTTTGTGTTGTTTCCTTTTTTGATATAGCTTTGTTTCATAATAGTTCAAAAAATTTTATTTAGTGTAATAAAAAGTTCTTAAAATTTCTTAAAATCTGTTTATTGCAGTGTCAAATACGATTTGGAGGAAGAAAAGAAATTGCTTCAGATTCTGATAGCAGGTAAAATAGTCTAAGATTAACATGCTTAGATTTTCCATCATAATGATAAAACATGTTTCACAAAATATTTGACATGCTCAAAAAATTACATTGCATGAAAGGTAGAGGATCTGAAGCTGCAATAACATGGTGATTAACTTTCCCTCTAGCATGTGAGGGTGATTTCTCAAATTGATTGCCAGTTCCTCTGAATGTAACCTGTGCTTCAGCTTTCAATCATTATGATGAGACTGTTGGTATAAGTAGATTACACTGCTTGCAAATAATGAGATTACTGCATAGAAGGGGTCTTTGACTGCTTGTAAGATAATTGTTCACCTTACATTTCCTATTCAGAGATCTGGAGTAAAGTTGCTGTATAGAAACATCCTTGATTTTCACTCTGATTTTTTTCCTAGTTTCTTTTACATGAGCTCATTAAAAATTCTGTTGCAGGGTGACCTGTTTGTGTGCTCAGTTTGAGGCTGTGTTCCAGCATGGCCTGAGGAGGAGCCGGGGATTAGCACTGACAGCAGCAGCAATCAAACAGGCAGCAGGTTTCTCCAGCAAAACTGAAACAGGTGAGTTACCAATTGTAACTATCCTCTTTTAATTAGTTCACGTGTTCAGTCAAGTGATGTAATCACTAGTAGGAGTTTTAAGCATTGCACCAAACTGGAGGTTGTTTGTAGGATACTTTACACGTGGTATGTTGTAGAAGTAGCAGTGAAAATAACTGTTGGTTCTTAGTATAGTTTAACTTGCATTCCAGTTTCTCTAGAAATGTTGCTTTTAGGAAATCAGCACTTCTACTGTTGCATCATGTATAGTGGCAAATTTATTTTGAATTCTGGCAGGGATCAAGGTTGTGTAATTGTGCTGTTAAGTTTTTTAAAAAATGTTTTCATTCTTGACCTTGTCTTACTCAGTTCTTTAAATGACATATTCTATATAGATCAGTTATGTTGAACTTCTAATTATTGATGTAATCTTAGAAAGAAAAATTATATTACTTGTGTTGGTTGGGTTGGTTTTTGTTACTTTCTCCACATTCAAAGAAAAGATTATTTTTTTCCTCACTGTGATGTTTCTCTTTTTTTTTAAATCAGAACTATATGAAGATACTGATCAATTTTTGTCAATATTTGGGAAAAGTGCCCAGAAAGTGTTTTAGTGGAACGAGCTATTGTTGCTCTTTAAATGCAACACTTCTGTTTTCTAAAGTAACATGAATTTGTTATTTGCATGTCAGCAAATTCTGGAGCTACCTGTTCCTTTGGACCTGCCTTCCAATATTTCACATCAGCACTAACAGAGTTCTACAGAAATCTTTTCCTTTCCATAATATGTTTCCAGTTGAACATAAGAACCTGTGGATAAAATACTAGCTCAACTGTGCTTTTAAATGTGAATTCTATGTAAAAGTGTCAGATTGAATCCTTTAATTTGTGTGGCTTTTTCAATGAAGTGAAAAGTTCTAAGTGCTTAAATAGCCCGAGTTCTGTAAGAATAAATAACTTATTTAACTGGTGGGGTGCACGAAGAGGGTAAATGATTCACTTTTGTTCAAAGTCATATGATTACCTGTTTTTTAATAAATTTACGTGTAAATGTATTCGGGTACGAGCTCAGTGGTTTTCTTGGTGGGGTGGTTCATTATTATTAACCATTAACTTCCAGAGCCGGTGTTCTGGTACTATGTGAAGGAAGTGCTGAACAGACACGAGCTGCAGCGCTTCTACTCTCTGAGGGCCATCACCTCGGACATCGGCAGGGGCCGGGCTTGGCTGCGCTGTGCTCTCAATGAGCATTCCCTGGAGAGATACGTTCACATGCTGCTTGCAGATAAGAATCGCCTCAGGTACTGTAGCTGATACCTTTGTCATGCAGGAACTGACAAATGGAGCACTCTCCGAAACCCCAGGCAAGCAACCAAAAGCCACAGCGCTAGTAGTACCCCATGTTAATTGCTATGCCTGTCAAGTCACTTTACATCATTTTTTAAAAATTTTTGTCAGCCGTTAAGATAGTGGCTTGTGCCTGTATCAACATGTGACCTCTTCCCTAAATCCCTTCCCTGTTCTTTCAGCAGTTTTCCTCACTGCAGCCTGGACGCTGTGCTTTAAGATGCCTCTCTCATTCCACTGAAATAGTACACAATTGCAGCTGTGTCTGATCAATTCATCTGTGGTAATTGCCTGTTGCCTTCTGGAGATCCCGTAATTGCAAAGCTCCAGCAGTGCAGCAGTGGGGAGCTGCAGCTGCAGATTACTGGGAAGTGGTTTGGTAGCAGTTTGTGGACCTTTTGTTACAGTTACTGAGAATAACTTACTACAGGTTGTGAAATTCTGAGGTACTTTGGAAGTGCAAAATGCACTGAAGTTCATAAACTGAGTCTTGCCTTTTTCTCATATGTCTTCAACTCCTTTTCTTTATGAAAATTCGAGGTGTTTTCAGTTTTTTTATCAATAGCTATTGAGCCTGCCCAAACCACTTGATCAAGTCCAGTGGATTCAGCAGAAAGGCATTTTATTCATTTGCATTGATTAATAGATCTAGTGGATAAGATTATTGCCTGAAGTGTGTTCATTAGTACCTCCTTTTCATTTCTAGTTTGTTCCAGTCATCTGTAGCTTTCTTGCAAAACAGATTTTGAAGAAATCAAATAAAGACAAATGAAATAAAGAAAAAGGTCTGAAAACCATTAGGAAATTTGTGACTTGGATTGCTATGTTGCTAATTATTCTCATGCTTGTAGCAATACTTGCACAGTATCAGGATTATCAGCACACTGCATTGTAATGCTATTTCTAAAAAGGTTTATTCCAGAAATTTTAAGATACAAATGTTACCTGAATTCCAGTGGGATTTTCAGAATCAGTTTACATCCCCAATTATTTGTTTTGAAAACTTTTAAATGAATCTGTCAGAATTGTTTAATATATAGATTGATGATTCTCTTGCTATCTGTTTTGTTGTTTAATTAGCTGAATGCTGATAGTAAAAATACAGCATTCTGCTCATACAAAACATGCATAGCAATAGGTATAGAGAATGCTGTGACTCTCATGCAGTGTGAACCCCCATGCCCTGAGTGGCTTTTTTCCCCTAAAAATGTGCAGAACTAAAACTAAGGGAAAAAATACTCTTTAGCATGTCTTTTTAGAGCCATCTGAATAGTTACTAACTTCAGAACTACAGGAAGTTAGTGTGATGTAAAATTTAATCCTTTGGGGTGCTCCTACTTCTGTTCAGAGTTTTCTTGTCTTTCAGAGGTGAAGTATATGTTACTATAGCAATGCATGTCCTTTTTTTCCCCTTTAAATTACAGTGTCTTCTATGAAGACTGGTCTTTTATGATGGATGAAGAACGTTCCAGTATGATCCCTACGATGGCAGCTGGTAAGACTTTCTCCTCAGTATTACTGTTCTTGGAAAACTTCTGCATTTTGGGGTGTTACATCTGTTTCTGGTTGTGAGGAGTTTCTCTAATACACTCTATTTATGTGGAGAATGTGTGTCAGGGGCACAGCCAGAGTGAATAGTCAAGATATTATCCAGTTTATGCTATGAATTGATGGATTGCTAAAATCCTGGATCTGGCCTTCCTACAATTCAAAAACCTTCCACATAATTTTTTTTAACTCTTCAGGAGTCAAGGCTAAATTAGAACCAGTGCAACCAGAAAGCAAACTGGGTTATTCCAGACTAGAAAAGAGTAATGATGGAATTTTATAGTAAGATCCAAATTACAGGTAAATACAGGTAAGGAGAGTAAGAGTAAGGAATGATAACAAATAATTTACTTTTCTAAAGTTCAGCCACAGAAGTGAGGTATTATTGCCTTTTATACCCCTTTTCTCAGATACACGGTCACATGCTTCATTCTGCAAGACAAGGTTCATGGGCATTTTTGCTAATAGAATATAGGAACCAACAAATACTGAAGCTGCAGTGAAATGGGTTTAAATAAAAGGTTATAAATAAATGAGTTCACAGTACTTTTTGATTATTTAATATGCAGCTGAACAGCCATCAAGAAGAATTCAGAACTGATTGCATCAGCTTGAATGTAGTCTAGAAAGGAATGAATGGTTTATGAAAAAATAAGAATTCCTGCATTGGGAACTGTAGGAAATTCTTGGGAAAAATGTTCTCCATGTCATAGTTTTGTTAATCCTTAGCTTCTATGTTCATAACTTCCACGTGAAGCATATCGTGCATTTCTGGTCTCTTTTCCCCCTTTCTTTATCTGAAGGTCTGAACTCCATTCTTTTTGCTATCAACATTGATAATAAGGATTTAAATGGGCAGAGCAAATGCACACCCACTGTGTCAGATTTGCTAAAGGAATCCACACAAAATGTGACCTCCTTGCTGAAGGAGTCCACTCAGGGTGTGAGCAGCCTCCTGCGGGAGATCACTGCCTCGTCCGCTGTCTCCATCCTCATCAAGCCTGACCAGGACTCCGACCCGCTGCCCGTTCTGTCCAGGAATGTAAATGCTGGTGAGCTTTGGTCAACCTTACTGTCCTTCAGAAACTTAGGAAGTATTCCTGTTTAAAGAACTTTTAAATTGACTTTTAATAACTATTGCAGAGCAGAAGTCTTAAAAGTAAGTGCACTATGCATACAAACCAGTTGAGTGTGTAATTAAAAGCATGAAATTGGAAATACTGGGTGTGAATACTGGATGGTGATAGTTTTTCAGCATTCTTGTATCACTGTGAGAGGGAGGCTAAACTGTTTTATTGGTAGTGCTTTGCTTGAGACCTGATTTTCAGTTTCTTGTTCATAAAATCATGCTTTGAAGTTTGTGATGTAATGATTTCTCATTTTTAATGTTGTCTTTTGGTACCTTGCCAGTCAGACATACAGTGACATGTATCTTTGTTATATATCAGATACAAACCTTAGCTTGTAATCTCCTTCAAGTAGTGACTGTGTTTAGTCTGAATTCCTATTTAAAGAAGATAATTGCCAAAATGAAAATCTACTCATACACTCTTTACCTTTAGAGTTCTTAGTGTTACAGCTTGTATAACAAAGCTAACCAAGACCCAAAGTCCTAATGTCTTATAATTTGAAATCAGTCTAAATGTGATTTTCGTTATATATTTTTGCTCCAAAATTAACAAAGTAATATTTTATTATTTTTGTTTCTGGAAGTTAAGCTAAAAGTTTGTTTTGCTTTGTAAAAGTACAAAACTGCAGGAAGATTTATGTGTTATTCAATTAAGGAACAAGGTTTGAGTTTAGGCAGTAAATTGTTTTGGTTATGAGAAAAAAGCACAAACCCCATATGAGACTCTGGTAGGAATAGAAGTTGAGATAAAATCTGTTTTTTATTGGCATTGAAATAGACTTTATCTTAAAACACAGTTTCTAGAACAAACTTCTGGCAAAGCTTTTGTTGTATAGCACTTAAATGGGATTAAAACCGTAGGTGATACTTGACTTGGGATAACTTTGTTAGTATAGAATAGCCTTGCAAGATGAATCAAGACAGTAATTGACCAGATGGTGCATATGAGTCCACAATGTGATGTACCTGATGTGTACAGCACATGTGTATACAGAACATGAAAGGTACAACTTCCAATGAAATGTCACTTAAAAAAATTGAGTTTATTCAAATGCAATTATATCTGGAACATTAGAGCAAGTCAGATGTCTCCATTGAGGTCTGCATTCTTTGTTGGAATTCTATTTGCAACCAGAATGGGTTTTAACATCCTTTTAAGAGTATGGTAGTGTGTTTTGTGGATATATAACAGCTGGACTTGAATTAAACAAAGGAATTTGGTCCCAGTCTGTGATGTCTTGGTGAGAAAATTTCTGATATTTTGTGGAGTGCTTCAGCTTTGCATTTGGCTTCACATGCACATCAGATACAGTGAGAATAGGTGATAGTGTAAGTAAGTGCTGTCACTGAATACATCTGGTGTAATCAGAGAGAATTTCAGTGTATTTCTAGACCAAGGCTAATTAGCTGAAAACGGTTCGATTTTTAGAGTATAGACCAAACTATTTGATTGCAGGTTGTGGATTTTGTGTTGTGAGTTTGTTCTTTTCAGTTTTTCCTCTGAAAGTGCTTCATGTTTTCTCTGTTGTCTAGACCTGTTCTGCATTATACACTAGGTGTAGTCCATGTGGGGGAGTTACAGCAAGGCTAACTTCTTATTTTAAATTTAATTTCATGGGTTTCTAGAACTTTTTTCCAGTTTCAATTGAATCATGTTATGAATGCAGCTCCAAAATATCTTCTGAAATCTGGATTATATAAGGCATATAAAATAAGGCTGGTAGTTGGAGATTTAAAACTCATGTGTGGAAAGATAATGAATGCCATGTAGATCTAAGTGTTTTTTGTTTTTTCTTGACTAGAGGAATTTAGTACATTAATTCTTTTATGAAAAAAAAACAGGTTTCATATATTATTTCTCTTTTCTAAATGGTGTAAAACTTCTTATTGCTACTAGATTTGAAATACAAAAAAGATCGAAAAAAGAAGAAGAGAGTGACTAATATTATCTCATTTGATGAAGAGGAAGATGAGCAAAACTTGGGGGATGGCACAAAGACTCTGATTACAGGAGAAAGTTCAGAGGAGAGTGTAGACAGATCTTCAGTTCTTGCATTGTCCTCATCTGAAAGCACTCTCGGAAAAAATCTGAATGGGAGTGAAAGTAACCATTTGTGGAAGAGCAATTCAGTGTTCCTGAATGGAGAGTATGAATACCAGAAACTGGATGTGAAGAGCATTGATGATGAAGATGCAGATGAAGATGAGCTGTATGGAAAATCATTAGGAAATAAAGGCACAGAAGGTGGAACTGAAGCTTCTGAAAAGTAAGTATTTGTGCAGGAGATGGTGGTAAATTTTCCTTGCTTCCCCTCCATCCCTCCCTTTCCTTTATGGGTACTGGCAAATTGATGTGTTGAACTGAACTACAGAGTTTCTCTTTTTTTTTTTCTCTCCCTATTCCTCTTCCTCCACCTTTTTCACCCTCTTTTTTTCCTTCTTTTTGTTTAAACTTTTTACTGTTTAAACATTATGGGCCACTGCACTGATGATATTTTTCTTCTAAGTTCCACTGAAATCCCAAATTTCAAGATTTCAGATTTATTGTTCTCCTTGAAGTTCTCATTTGTTAAAACTGTGGCACATAGCCAGGCTATAATAATACTTAATATTTTCTTATTCTTAGTATAACAATTCTATTTTGGCTTCACAATAAAAAAGTGTATTTTAAACAGAATAAGCTTGTTACTTTAGAGTGTAGATGGTTCAACAAGGTAAGACAAAACTGAGAGAGAAAGAATAATTTTAGATACTAATATGCTTGCTTTATTTCTGACAGAAATTCATTTAGAGAAAAAGGCAAGCACTGCTTGTCTCATCTCCTTTGGAAGGTCTGGTCCTTAATGAATTAATGTATGGCTGAAGAAATTGGCAGGCAGATTGAAATAAAGGTTTTTCTTGCAGTGGTATCTCTAAAAGAAATATCAGCATTATGAACAGTAATACTGGCTGTATAAATAGATTGGTTTGTTTGTTTGTTTGTTTTAAATAGGCCTCATGAAATAGTCACATGCAATTCTCAGATATGCAGTTGGAGTCCTCTGCAGGTCCTGAATGATGACTCAGATGTTCTATTTCCTGTCAGTGCTGTTGGCTCTTACTCCCAAACAGGTGGGCATTTGAATTGACAGAATTCCAGCAGCCTTTATTCTAACTGGACAATGGTAAGAAATAATGGGATTGTACAGACACAGGAGATACTGCACAACTGGGATAAAAAATTCAAATTTATTCTAGTTCTGAATCAGTTTTCCATTTGAGAAGTTACTTAGTTAAGGGGAAGCTATCAGTGTCAAAATAAACCAGAGTTTCATTTGGATTCAGCTGTGGTCTTGTATTTTATTGAAGTTTAGGATAGTTGTATAAAAAGTATCCATATTGTTTTCTAGATACCACTGAGCTGCAGGAAGCTCCAAGTGTGTTTGAGAAGTTGAGTTCAAATTATTCTTGACAGATTGGATAGCAGCTGGAAACAGTTCAATAGAAGCTATTAACTGTTGAAATACAGGATAAAATAAGTGATTAACTAGGAAATACTTGCTCAGAAAAGGATATGGGAATTGTAGAATGGTTTGGGTTGGGAGAGATCTTCAGAGATCATTTTTTCTAAGACTGGCTTTCTGAGCTGTGAGCACCAGTTCCAGCTCACATCTAATTTTTCATGTGCCAGTATCCTCAAATGGTTTTCTGCAGGTTACAAGCTGATAGTGAATTAACAGAGCTGTGCATAAACAAGAGTGTCATTTGTAAATGTAAGCTCCATTGGCTCTGCTGTGGCCTCAGCTGCAGTATTGTATGCAGTGAGGGGCACTTCAAGAACAGTGTGGACCATTTGAAGCAAGCAGTAAAAATGGTCAAAGGAATGGAAAAGAGGACCTGGTGCTTTTACAGTATCTGTATTAGTACCAAAAACAAACAAAAAAATTCCACCAGTCCTCCCCTTCACCCAGCTGATAATTTTCTAGCTGTTCATAAAACACTGAACTTGAGTATACTCATTTTAGTGACCATTTAAAAACTTCTCAGTGGTATTCAAATAATGTTTTAATTGTAGAATATTTCATATTTTTTGCATACACATTATATGTCCAAGAGTTTAAATGGATTGTTGATTGAAGGCCTGTGAAAAAGTGGTGTTCAGTTGTGTAAGTTCAATGTCAAAAATGTGAATCACAAAATAATGCTGCACTGCCCTCTGCTGTATTTTAAAATATGTACCTCATAAGAAATGCCAGTGGTTTAAAAAAAAAAAAAAAAGAAAAGAAAAAATGACATTATAATTTTTTTCTTGTGCTACCATATTTTTCAATTTACAAATGAATGGATTCAGAAAACATTGAGTAGTTTGTGGCATTGTGTTGTCTTAAATGTGAAACAGAACCGGTTGGGGAACGTGCACAGGTTGCAATCTGGAATACAAGGATACACTCCTGTTTAAGGGGGGTGCTGTGCAATGGGAACTCACAGTTGCTGTCAGCAGATGATGTCACAAGGCATCAGGAGCAGGAGTTGGGGGTTTTGATCACAAACCAAAATTCAGGAGTGCAAGCCAAGACTTAGTTCTGGAGGCAGATGACCAGAGAGGACATCTGTATATATTTGTATGCATCTTATCCATAACTCTCCCAGGGGCTTACTCTTACTAAGGAGACACCAAAACCCCTTGTTTTGTATTGCTTCATCTCAGAACTGTTTTGAATGCAATGCTCAGCCTCCTGGAGAGGATCAGCAGGCCCATTCAGATCCTTCCAGGCACAGGAGAGATATTTTCAGTCCTCCTTGTGGTCTGTCATGCAAGTGAGAGTGATACAGCATCAGTGCTAGGAAAGCCCCCCAGACCCCTCTGCCTGCTCTCCTGGTGTCACCTCTCAGAGCAGGAGGAGCTGATGGAGTGTACAGGGAGGGCTGCACTAAATTCCCATTGCACAGCCCAAGTGCCAGCCAGTCAGGGACAGGGATCCACAGGGATCCAGGCACCCTCTCCTCAGCCACACTGACAATTTGCTGAGAGTGAAAGCTGCCTTAGGCACTTGTTTGCTTGACTTTGGGAGTTACACTTGTGCTGGATGAATGATGTCAGCAGCAACATGCATTAGTTTATTCTGAGGGCAGTCCAGCCCACTAACTGGCAAGCTCATTATTATCCTGATATTTTTGTTAAAACTTGCTTAATGAGCTCTTGTAAAATACACAGTTTAACCCAATCTTTTGGTTTATAGGTCTTAATACCAATAGATACACAAACCCATATATATATTTGAAATAGCACAATCTATAGTGTTGTATGTTAATATGTGTTTTCAGTATTAATCTGTTGCAGTGCTCTAGGGATGTGTCAGGGCACATCATATCTCTGTGTAACTAGAAATGAGAAAGCCTCCGTCAAAATGCAGTTGCTTGGAACTAAAATGGAGTATGTATTTTAGGAACTGAGCTTCAGTAAACTCTGCAGCTTCAAAAATAAATTTTCTCCATAGAATTTTTGACATAACTCTACTTCCCATTAACCTATTTTCTAGAATTTCTGCTTTTTGATTCTGTTCAATTTAGGATTGTCTTATAGTAACTTTGTAGCCCTTGCCTAGTGAGATGCAGAACACATCAATAAAATATGATTTTTGTTTGTTTCCACCTGAGCTTCCTTAATGACAGGCTCAGTGATGTGGATGTTTTGTTGCCGACAGTTGTGGATCTGTGGACAGATGCACATTATTCATGCTTTTTAAACAGTAGCTCATCTGTCTGATTCCTGATGGTTGGTACAGAGGTACTAACAGGTAGGTGAGGAGCCAGAGAAATGCCACGGTGCTCTGTTGGGAATACAGAAAGCACTGGTGTCTTTGCAAGGTTTCATGTGCTGGGGACTAACCACAAATTCTTCTGCAAGTCACAAGCAGATTTGTGGTGAGCATGAGGTGCTTCACCTCTGGGGGCTTGTGCAAGTAACTTCAGCAAGAAGCCTCCTCATAGTTTTGCAACTCTGTACATATCAAATATACTTTAGGAATTGTGCAATGCTAATTTCCTTATGAAGGCTGTGTTCCCAAGAGGCTTAACAATCCTGCTGGCATTCAGGGACAATTTGCAGAAGCCAACTTTGGAGACAGAATTAAAAGTGTTTCAAAGCTTTAGTAAGCTGAGTGTTTCTGTTTAAAAATGTAACTACCTAACTTCTGGATTTATGTTTTTCTTTTGTTTTTTGAGTAGTGTAACCCAAAGGAAGCTAATGCTTGTGCATTCTACTTTAGATAACTTGGAGAATGGAGAGGGGCATGAACATGCTGTTCATCCGGTAGAACTGGTTCCAAGGAGATCTGATCTTCCTTACAGGTGTGTGCCAAATATGCTTGTCCTAGAAGAAAAAAACCTTCACCCTGTAGCTGCCAACTTATTGTTACCTAATGCACTTAGTACTGGAAAACCAACTACTCATCAGGGTACTTCTGCATATGTTTGGAAAGACAAATGCAAAAAACCTACAATTGCCTTTTTGCATAGTTTCATACACTGAAATTTTACTGATTATTTGAAGCAGTCACTTAGTCATGTCAAATAACAGACTTGACCTCCTGGTTTTCAAAATAGGTTTTTATGTCGGTTTTTATGTTATTTTTTTACTATATTCTCTATGGCCTTTTAATTTGGAATTTTTTTGTCTTCTTAAGTCAGATTCCAGGAGATACATTAAAGGATTGTTCAACATATTTTTATTAAATATGGGTGAATAGGATAACAATTCTAGTTTATGGAATGCTTTTTTTAAGTTTTAAGTTCAGAATTTTGTTTTCATGTATTGATTATACTGTGCTTTTATGACTAGAGTGGAAGTCAGTCCTCCAGCAAAAGTGAATACTTTAAGCAGTATGTTGCCTTCAGCCACTGTGCCAGAATCCATGACAATTAGTAAGTACTTCCTTGATGTATGTAGATTGATGGAAATAACTTTGGAAGTCCTGTAGTTCTTTCTATTTTTGTTTCAATAAAATTTGCTTAGAGAATCATAGAGCACTTAATTTCTGATGTACTGTTCATGTTAGTAATAACTGCTCTAAAAAGATGTTTGTATTGTCAGGTTATGCTGCATTGCAGCTGATATATCCTTATATTAAATATGGGTTCAGTAGTTAAAATGAAAAATAATGATTTGATTACTATGTTTAAATTTCTGCAAGTTCTGAAAACACTGAGGGTTGATTCTGATGGAGTCTTGCTGATTTTTTATTAATGGCTAGTCAGGAACAAACAAACAAACACCACTCTTTCTCTGGTTTTGATATGAAAATCTGCTCCAAACATAAATACAGGCTTTCATATACAAAAACTTGAGTTAAGATTAAGGGGGAGGACAGTCATGGTTCAGTGGTATTAAGAGCAGAGCTATTCAGGATGAAATAGTATTTGCTGCAGAGATAGATTAATAGAAGCACAGACAGTTTGTTTATCACATATTTGATCTTTTTTCTTTGCATACACTTGTAGAACAAAGACTTGGTTTTTAAACTGAGTGTCTAAGCTTGTAAGCCAGTGTGTGTTTATGTTCCTCACTGTACAGAATGTTCTGTAACTGAACTGGCTTTGTTCCTAAAGCTCTTGGGTGTGTGTTTGTTTCTTCTTATAAATTTCAATATGTACAAGTTTTAGATTTTGACATTTGGGAAGTTAGAAGTGATGCAGCCAAGATTCTTTTCTGTAATTGATTCATGCAATCATCAAAATGAATGAAATCTTACAATATTCTAATCTCATTTTCTAAAGTTCTATTTAAATGCTCTATCAACCTGTGTTAAAGGAGATAAAACAGGCATTTTCACTGGGCAGTGTTTCAAGCTGTGGCACTGGTCTGCTGACTAAAAAAAGCTGAAAAAATCCTTTCTTGTGAAGCACGTCATGAAGTGGCAAACTAGTCTGAGACTTCTAGGAGCCATAACTGAAGTGTGGAATGGACTTACTGTTATTAGCTACAGTGATACTTTGGTCACTGGATATTCTCTGCTAATGTTATTCCTACAACATCCTTTTGTTCTTACTTCTTTCTCAGAGAATTGCACAGGGCAGTTTTCTGGTGCCCCTGTACTCTGTTGATTCTGCTCTTTGTAGGGGAGTCAGGCACCAGCAGGGGCCGCAGTTGGTCTCCTTCAGTTGCTCAGTTATTTCCCAGTGTAGGTAAGACAGCTATAAAATAGAAAGAAAAGCTGGAGATTTTTCAATTCTCAATACTTAGCAATTCATAAATGAAATGAAAACACAGGATCAACAGAAGCATGCACACTATCATTAGTTTCCCAGTTCAGAGAAGGCTTTGGTGAAAGGAAGGGTGGGAAGCATGTCAAACCCATCTATAAAGCCAGTAGAACACCTAGTAAATAATCATAATTATAATTAAAATTCAGCTGGCTATACATTTATAGAGGTAGTGAATACCTTTATAATGGATGATCCTGGGTATGTTGAATAAAAATGCTTTTTTCAAGTTTGCTGTTATTGGTTGTATATTTTCTACAGGAAGAATTCAGTGCTATGACAAAGTCAGACACTGGAGCTCTTTCACTCTATTGCAATTAGCAGAAGAATTATTAAATGCTGAGGCTTATAGCTTGGTTGCATAGCAACTGATTCTAACACATCAGGCAAGAAAAATGGAATGCAGTAGTGCAGTGAGAAAAGCTGTGAGGTCTCCAGTGACTGGATTTTTGGGTTTCTTACCTCTGAAGACAAAGCCTGAAATGGATTTTTTAAAGATGATATTCTGTTCCTGGTCTTGTTCCAACCTATTACTATAGTAGTAAACTTTTCTTCTCTTGATATGCAGGCTACAAAGTTATATTATGAGAAGCTGTAATTTATAATTTCTGCCATTTAAAATTATTTTCCTGAACTATGGCCCATACATTTGTAAGGTATAGGTTAACTTAGCAGCAGATACACCTCAAGAAATACTAATAACACTCAAGAGAAATCCACAGTGTTTGTCAAGCATAATTTGAAAACTGTCCCTGCTTTGCAGATTGCTTTGTCATAACCAAGTTTATAAAGAGTTAAGCTGGTCAGAAGTTTTCTATTTATGAATCTACTCTACTATGTAACTTTCAGTTTTTAAAAAAGTTGTATCTATCTTATTGTACTTGAATCACAAAACAACACTGTTTCAAGAGTTGCTCTTGGAACATTGTATTTTCAGCATTGTTTTTCACCAGAACAATCTGTCTTAACAGCACAAGTCTCCCCATTTTGTTTTAGCAGTAGAAAAAGAAGTAAGTTCCAAAACTTTCATTTTAGAAGGATGCTACTTGTGTTGTTTTTTACAAGGTTCTTTTATTATAGTACTATTTTTAGGAAATAATTGGTAATTCAGTTTTTTTCACTATCATTTTCTTCAGTTTTTAAAATTGAGCTTAGCCACAAGGGTTAGGAAAGGTTGTAACATTGTACTTCATTCCATATTTTTTCATATATTCTTGAGAAATCCCTGAGCTTTTCATGATCACTGAAGAGCTTCACTGAGTAATCAAACCTCCATGTTATAATTTTGTCGTGGTTGTGTGAGTGAATAAGGTGTTTGTTTTTGTACTTTCTGTGTCCTCTAAATAGCTGCTGACCTGTTCTGTTACCCAGTTGCCACAGGTCGCTGGCAGGTACTAAATTCTTGTGTCTTCTTTGAAAGCACAGCTGTGAATGGAGGGTGTTTGTATTTCATCAGGAGAGGAAAGCTGCAGTTTGCAGACTTGGTTTTCACCAGAACTCTTCTATACAGTAGAAGGCCAACACAATTTGTTTCCTACTAAAATTTGTCCTGTGAATAGTGACATGACAGGATAATGTTTACAAGATTTTTGAGCTCTAAATTAAGCCTTAAAAGGCAGTGCTCATGTAGGCAGCTTAGGGAGCATCAAGCTCTTTATGTCTTTAAAGGTCAGAGTTCTGATTTAAGATGTAACTAGTCTGCTGGAAGTCTTATTTGTCTCTGAAAATATCTGTGTAAATTTTCACTCATGAAAATAAAAAAAATAGAGACTCCTGTAAACTGCTCCCAGCCCACCCTGATATTCTATCTGCAGGATTGCAGAGGAGGCTGCATGACCTTGTGTACTCTGAGGAATGATTTCACTTACAGCTCATTCTTCACAACAGGTGATTGCAAATCATATTCTTCAATCTTTGGCTAAATAGCAGAAGAGTTGTGAAACTTATGACTTTTCTGGAGGTTGCTGGAAACTGGCAGGTGTTTCTCAAAGCATTTTTAGTGCTCTGTGACCTTATGAAAGCTTTCTAGAAGCTAGATTTTGCATGAAGTATGGAATGGAATTAAAAATGTTTTAGAACAAATATTCACTTCATGAGTAATTAGGCATCACAGATTAATTTCAACAATAAAAGAATATTGTTAGTGTTTGAAAAAGTGAGGTTTAATATGAAAAGTTTAATTAGTACATTACTTGATTTTTATATAACCTTTCTTTTGCTGATAAAGAATGGTTTGGAATTATTGGTTTGTACCAGGGAGTTCTTTTTTCAAGACGTTGCAAAACTATCTCTTATGAAAACCTTCTAATTGTCATCTCATCTGTCTTTATGGAACTCAGGTTATCATTTCACTTCTAGATATGTTGGTGTTGAATGCTGAAACTTAATGACAGAAGTGTATTGCCTTCCTTAATATTACTTTACAGAACATGAATGTCATCAAGCACAAAACAGCTCAGAAGTAGGATGTAAAGTCTAGCATCAAACACTTTCCTGAAGTAGGAATACTTGCCATCGTCCACTGTTTTATTGAAAAAAAAGAAAAGAAAAAAATAGAAGAGGGGAGAAAGATTGAGGTTGCACAGTCCAGAAGTCAGAAAATGCCAAATTTATGGTTGCTGCTACAACCCTGACATTTTTTTTTAATTTATTCCCTTTGCTAACCCACACAATGTATGAGACATAAGTCTGCTGGAAGAATTAGGTTATGATCATACACTCCTCTTGGAGGCAAGTGTAACAGACAGACAAAAGCTCATGAACTGGGATGTTCTGGCAGGTTTGGAGGGAACCTGCTGCAGTGTGTGATACTGGATTTCCTTTGCATTCAGCTGACTGCTCTGACATGCTGATGAAATTTTTCAGGAAGCGTAAGTTAAAGTAAGAAATTACAATTTTTGAAAGTTTTAAATATTATACCTGAATTAGATAGGATGATTTCCTTTTACTTCTGTTCAGTTCCTTGGTTTAAAAGATCATGAAATTAAGGTTTCTGGTTTTTTTTTTTTCTTGGTAAATTTTTACTCATTTAATTACACTAATAATACTTTACTCTTTTGTATTTACTATGGATAGAGAGGTTAAAGAAGTGTTGATGATAAACTGTATAGTTCTTGTGTTTGTTTTGAGTAATTTGTAGAAAATACCACTCCTTAATACTCATCACTTCAAGAAGAAAGAGCAGAGCTATAACCATGGAGCAATCCTGCTGCTCAGTTAGGCATGAGCTGGACCAGCCTTCTTGGAATTCTGGTCACTTAGCCCAACACTGGTGGTTTGTGTTGATGCTTTCATCCACACCTCCACTGATACCTGTAATTGAGCTAAATTAGCAAGAAATACTGAATATGAAATGTGTTTGCATTTGTGGTCCTAAATTAAGCATTGATTTTTGCCCTATATGTGATAATGAAATTTGGAGTTTCTGCTTTGTTGTGTCTCTATAGTATTGTCAATTCCATGACTCGCAGAAAAATGAGGCAAATGGAAATAAATAAGCAATTTAAAGTCTATTTCAAGAGGCTTTTTTTCTTCCTCTTTTGTGCAAACCATGGTCTTTAGCAGAATCTTGCTTTTGTGCTCTGCTTGTGTGTGGGGGGCAAGGGGCTGAGAAAAGGTGGGATTTCAGGTCTCAACTCATGCAGAAGATTCTGGATGGAATAAGGAAGAGAAGATTAAGTTATTATGCAAGTTAAGGTGATGATTTGAATAGGCTGGTAAAATTGAAGACAATTTATAATAGCTTAGCTGTATAACTGTTAATAAATCAGTACACATTAAAACACTGAGTACACACACAGGCAATTGCTGCAGAGTGGGCACCCTGTGCAAGTGCAGAGCCGTGTCTGAGCAGTAACAGCTTTAATTTATTCAGAGTTAGAGACATAAGAGCAACAACTTGTTGATCGTGCACTATCATATTTTAATGGCCCACTTAAAATATTTAAAGTGCCATCGACTTGATGTATTCTTGAGGAGGATTCTGAATTCAACATTATAGTTCAAGGTTTTTCTTTTGTTATGGAGTGTTACTGTACAGAAAGCTTACTGCTTGCAGAAAGATACTTCTGCTTGTGTGGTTTATTTGGATGATACTCTAGCACTTCCTGGATTATTCCATTTTCCTCATTCCTAAAGCAATTGTTTATTTCACAGATAGGCTGATGGATTGTGATCCCTTGTGCTAGTATTTAATACCCAGAAATTTTAGTATTTCACTTTCAGTTTTTCTACAAGATTTGGAATTATTTTTTTAGGGTTGCATAAGATATGCTAAGTTACTCTAGAAAACTAATTATTCTTTCTATGCTGAATTAATGAAGTGCAAACTCCCTCTAATAACCTACTGAAATGTTCTTGCTAGTGTCATTTAGCTCTTAACGTGTAATATGGGTATTATGGAATGGGCAGAAAATGATCATCTACTTTCTCCCTGGCCAAAGACACTGGAATGTTTTGGAAAAAAATCTTGCATGAAGAAATTTGGGTTGTCTGATTTCAAATGGTATGAGAACTCCACTGAACCCTGCAGTCCTGCAAGGGTGGGATTTATCTGCAGATTACCAAAGCCAGACTGGAATCATGATGTCTGCAGCAATGACTGATACATGTGGTTGACATAATAAAATCTTTTACATTTTGTCCACTACTAGAGTTGGTCAGACTCCATCTGGCCCATAGGACAATGTTAAGTTTTTTGTTAAATGGGCAAAAAATTCTGTAACTATAGAAAATATCAAGAAAGATATAGGTAATTCTATGAACTGAATGTATAGGGGAAAGTTGTCCAATGGCTTTGCTTGCTTGAAGAAATCAAGTAATACCAGTTCCAGTAGTATGCTTTCAGTAAAAGCACACAATTGACTGTTACCTGCATTGAATACTTGCAGAACAGAGTTGCCTAATTTATTATATATACACATTTCACTTAAATGTTGGGAAGAATGGTTTAATATAATTGTGTCCTTGTAGCACTCATGAAATTATTGATTAACACATGTGAAATTGTTAATGAAATTGTTTGAGCTCTCACTTTTCTATGTGGTATTTGGCTCTTCTGATATTATGTTAAACCTAGCCCAAAGGACACCTTTAAAAATTCTAAAATTCTGCCAGTGTTTTTTTTTTTTTTTAAATTTTTTTAATTCTCGATTTAATGACAGAAAGTATTTAGAGATATTTGTAAAGAATAGAATTTTATAGGAAATGACAAGGTTCAGAAATCCCATCATCTTTAGGGCTGAACTTGGAAGCAATGCCATGAGGAAGCAATGGCATTATCTCTGCTCCCATCTCCCTGTAGAAGTTGTTTCCCTGTCAGGATTTACAGCCAGGGGAAGAAGCAATTTGGAGAAGCTGAACAAGTAACAGTGTATCTCATTAATAGGCATGTGGTGGAGAGGTGCATTCTGCCCTACATCTGTGGTGAAAACAAAACAGCTGCAAGCACAGGCACTCTTGTAAACATTTGTATTAAAGCCAGATGCAGACTAATTTGATTTGATCAATACTTCTGAAGCGGTGCTAAATAACAACGCTTTTGAAAGATTGCTCGAATTAATGATGAGATTAAGAGCATTTTTATGTGCTTTGCTGCATAGCAAATGGTGTTGGCATCATCTTAAATGTGCTGCCTGTGTACATGACTTCTAGATCTGAAATGAGCAAAAAATGTACACACACATTAATCCCTTTTTGTTCCTTCTTCTTAGATGAACTTCGTCAAGCTATCGTGGCCATGATGAATAGAAAGGATGAACTGGAAGAGCAGAATAGGTAGTTTGCCTTTTTTAGTCAAGGGGGACTGTAATTAAAAAAAAAATAAATCTGTTCTCTAGTAGAAGCTGTCCTTTCTGTAAAGCCTACATAATATTTATGTAACCTTTTTGATGTATATATTATTTTTTTCTGTGAAAGGTTAACTTAGTAATTCACTATTTAAATGTTGATACTGAAGAATAGTGTTTTGAGGGCACCTTTTTGCTTTTAGTTTCAATCAGGTGACTCTTTGTGCCTTGGGAGTTTTGCAGTTGTAGTTTTTTCAAAAGCGAACCTTGTAGCCAGAAGATTCTGAAGCTCTCTTAAGATAGCTTTCCAAGTGAACAAAAGTTTCTCCTAATGGAAATATTCAGAAAATTTCTGGTTTTTCCTTTCCAGTGAAGAAGTGATGTAGGATGGCTGACAATGTAGTGCTGAAAGTGACTTTCATTTCTGGCTATCTTTATGTTCACTTGGAGCAAAATGATGAAGTAAATGTAGAAATGATCAGTTGCTTATATAAAATGCCATCAAACATACTTTGTATTTATTTAGTTTATTGAAACACATGGTTAGATGAATGAAAATACAAATGTATTCAATGCCTTAGTAGGGCTGTTTTGGTAATTCACATTTTTCTATAGGTATTTTGAATTTTTTAATGCCAAACCTACCAACAGATCCTATTTTCCTATTTTCTCCTGTTCTTCCCACTCCCATAATTGCAAGTTATTGCCTCATTCAGCTTTGTGGGCTTTTTTGGCAGAAGGACCAGGATGCTTTGGGTTGTACCATTATGCATCATGCTGACCTTTGCTATCTCATCAAGGGTTTTTCACAGAGGTCTGTGTCAGTGCACTTGGCAGAGGCAAGAGCCCTGCCTGTCTTGCTATAAATATATTGCTTATAGATTATTCCCAAGATGTATGGGCTTGCACTGAAGTACAGAAAACAGCTTACAAGCTTTTTTAAAAAACAAATTCTGCATGCTGGTACAGTAGATCCCATAATGGGTTGTCCTTTGGGTTTGTTGACAAGACAGTAATACAAATTAATAGTAAGCACTTGCAACTGCTTTTTCCTTGTAGCTTTTCATATCTTTGTATAATCAAATCAGGTGAATTTATTAAATTGAATAACAAAATTTTAGGATGACGTCAGTGGTATCATTCAGGTAACCTCCCCTGTGATTCTTAGAGTATACCCTAATTACCAGGCAGTGTGTGCAATGTTGTAAAGAGAGGCTGTTCCCTTCTTGCAGATCCCTTCGAAATCTGCTTGATGCAGAGATGGAGCATTCTGCAGCCCTGAGGCAGGAGATGGAGAACTGCAGGAGGAAGGTGGCAGAACAGGAGGAGCGCCATGCCGCAAAAGTGCAAGCCTTGGCACGGTGAGAAGTGCTGAAAATGTCTCAGAAAGTGACTGCAGGGGAACAAGGGGATAACAAAGTCTGTATACAAGGGAAATCATTTTCAAGTAGCTAAGTTTGCAGAAGAACAGAAGGGATTTAGGACTAAAAATCCCATTGTAAGCAATAGCTGTTGTGGAACATTATCGACAAGCGAGTCCCAAGTCCTGAAGTGGTGCAGCTGTTTTTCCTGCAGCTCCAGGAAGGTCATCTGGAAAGGGTTTGTCAGGACTATTTCCAGTCAGGTTTTGAATATCTGCACAGATGGAGACTCCCCAGCCCCTTTGGGCAGCGCTGTTGGCAGTGACATGTTGGCAGTGCTGTTCCTAGTGGGGTCCAGGCTGCTCTTGGCTTGCCTTGCTGTGGAGGGGGTGTTGAAGGCTGGTGCTCAGTTCCTTCCCCCCAGGGCTCCCAGATCCTCCTCCACAGAGCTGTTTGCCAGCCCTCCAGCATTGCCTGCATGTCCCAAGCTATTTCTCCCCAAAGGCAGGGCACTGCATTTGGCCTTGTGGAACTTCACAGATAATTTCTGAGTCCAGTTCTCAGCCTGTCCCTGTCCCCCTGGATGGCAGCACAGCCACGCAGGGTCTCTGCTCCTCAGTTCTGTGCTGTCTGTCACCTTGCTGAGGGTGTGCTCTGGCCCAGCATCCAGGTGATGTTAAGGTGTTAAGCAGCACTGGCCCCAGTATTGAGTTGCCCTCAGCTTGACTTCGTGCTACAGTGAAATTGAAAGAATTTTAACCCTACCTTGTCTAAATGGGATTCAGTTTAAGCCAAACTTCAGAAGGTAAATGCTGCTGTAATAGTGTGATTTGCTCCATACAATTCAAAATAAGCTCTAGAGTAACCACGATGTGTAAGATCTTGGGGGTGATTCATGAATATAGTAAATAACAAACAATCCAAGAGTTAAATAATCTGCCTTACCCAGAGAGAGGTGTTTGTTTTCTGCATGCACAGGCAGAGTGTGTTTAGTGTCAATCACAGAGTACCACAGCTGAGATTCCTTTAAGCTTTTTATTGCCTATTTGAAAATGATAAATATAAAGCTTTCTTAAAAATAAAGGTATTTAGGACACTACTAATTCTGCTTTTGATGACACATCAAACCAAACTACTTGCTTTGAGGGAGGGAGATGAATAAGTGGGTTTGACGTTCATGTGCTGTAAGGCAATAGAGACAATGCAAATACTTCATCATTTAATATTCATGTTTCAGGTTATAGGAGTTGTATATTCATATTTCTTTGACTCACTTCCCCCACATTTTTAGAATTTGCAGTGACATATGGGTGAATCAGATATTTGTCATGCACATACCTCTTTAAAGAATAGATAAGGAGCTTTTATAACCAGACCTGAGAAGATGCTCACTTAGACTAATAAGGTATTTTTAAACAAGTCTGTGTAATTCGTTATTGCTATATGGGTGTGTTGTGTTGATTGCTCTTCTGAAAGTCAGTTTGCCTTGTCATGTGATAAAAACAGTGTTGGGAGCTGCTGGGGCATGATAAATTCATGTGTCACCAGTTACTTTGGACTTGGGAGGCATTTCTTTAATGATTCATTGCAGCTCATTTTCTAACATCCTAACATAAGATACTTTGTGAGTAGTTTCTTTGGTATATAGGCTTTTTTTCTGAGTTTTTGTTGGTTCACCTTGTATGCTGCAGACGATGCTGCTGCAATAATAAGAGTAGTAAATTTTAAAAATAAATAGTGTTTTAAACCAAGAAGTTGAGCAAGCTGAATAATGTAAAGAATTTGAAGTAACAAAAACTTTAGAATTGCTTTGTGAGTGCTGCATAATACTCTAGGTGAGTAAGAGGAAACTAAGTTTCAGATATTTTAAAGTAGTGAAATCTCACTGTTTCACTTGAAAACAATTGATCACATGACCAGGGTAGAAAATTTTCCTCAGTTGTAATGTTCTGAATATTTTAAGGCAAGGAAAATCGTTCAGTAACAATCTGACTGTTGTGATTTGATGAATGAATATTTTTCAGATTATGAGAGCTGATATTTGTGTGTCCCCAAAGCTCTTTTGAAGAATTTGACATAAATAGATTCCTGAAGGCTTTGAGAACACAAATTCCAGTGACACATCAGTCAGTGCTGAAATGATGGCTTCTGGAAATCTGCAATTATTCAGCTGTTCTCCTGGACTCTCCCAAGAGTCTCTGACTCCTAGACAAAATCCTAGTTTACTGAGAGACATTTTCCCAAGTTTTCCAATTTCTCTCTGAAAAATGGAAGAAATCTTAGGTCAGCTTAGTTGCAAGTAGTGGTAATCTCATTGTTCCACGTGAAATACTTGAATAGCTCTTTCATAACAATTGCTATGTTGTTCCAAAAGGAGCAGGCTCAGGTTCAACCTATTTGCTGGTCTTCTGATAGAATACACTCAGCAGTCCCTCAGTAGTGTAATGTTGTTTTGGGCTTTTTTTGTTCATTTTTTTCCTTGTTCTTGTCAGTGAACCTTTCTCAAATTGCATGGACATATTGTGCCAGTGGCTTCTTGGCAATACTAAAGTTTTTTAATTGAGATTCTTTTTTTCTGTGTGGAATACTATTACATCCCTTTGCAAGGCAAAGGAATTTATTGAAGTTGACTGTGAAATTGGATAATCTCAGATTGCATATTCTTAGACTACATTCAGCAATGTTGGAGGAAAGCATATTACAAAGGACAGGCTTTGTAGCTAGAAAAGCAGATAGAGAAGATGAAAATGCACTGTGTGGGCAAATGGGGAATGAGAATTTGGCTCTACTTTATCTTACATTTCTACATACCTCCTGTTTACTGTAGATTCTGTACCCTAATATGCCTCCTCCATCTACTGTCTGTATTACTTAAACCACATTGCTTTTGGATTTGGCATTTTCTCTTACTCTGTTTTACAGCAGTTCTTTCACATAGCCCTTCAGTGATGGGTGAAGTGATGTGTGGTACATCTTGAAATGATTCCATCACTTCCCTTAAGCAGCTTCTTAGAGAGAGGAGAAAATACCTATTGTTCCTGCTTGTGAAAACTAATTTGAATATTCCCATATTAAATGACTTTTTCTTCCTGCTTAGTTACTTGGTGACAGGTGACAAGTCATCAGTAGCTCCTAAGCATGAGAAAAAATACTGGAAGTCAGCCCATTTAGTAAGGGACAAAGGAACTTCCT
The DNA here is from genome assembly GCA_013389925.1 of Aegithalos caudatus. Classification (NCBI taxonomy): domain Eukaryota; kingdom Metazoa; phylum Chordata; class Aves; order Passeriformes; family Aegithalidae; genus Aegithalos; species Aegithalos caudatus. The sequence continues at coordinate 218,875 of WEIU01024421.1, forward strand.
AGAGGGAGCAGGAGGAAGTGGTGGATGAGTAAGAATATTTGGTAGCAGGGCAGGAGGAGGAGAAGCAGCTGTTGCCTGAGGAGAGGAGGAAGGGGAAGAACTAAACAAGGTGAAAATCACCCAGCCCCATCTCTGAGTGAGCTCCCAGCCAGGGAAAAGCTTTCAGTGATGGCTTCAGCCCCAGCCCATGACAAGCAGCTCAGTTTAGCACATTATTCCTCATTACAGTTTTTTCTGGAGATTATATAATAAAACTAATCTCATTATATTGTATACAGTTCAACTTTCACTTCTGTGAGTAACAATTTGAATTCTCCTTATTTAATTGTATTTGATGACAATTAACTGTGGTCTTACATCTCCTAATAGTAGAATCATTCAGGTTAGAAGGCATCTCTGAAGTCTCATAGCTCAACCCCTGCTTTAGATTCTACATATTGTAGCAGGACATTGTTTATTTCAATTAATTCTTAATTTCTGCAGGTTCTTTTATTCTTTGAATATTTCATACCTTTATAGTATTTCCTAAAAATGTTAACTTTTTAACCAAAACATAGACATTTCTTGGTTTCTTGTAGTTTGTTTGTTTTTATGTTGTTTTATTTCATTTTTCCCAATGCTGAATTTAGGAATAAGACACCTTTCTGGAGTAAGCTTCACAGAAAGCACTTCCTAGAATCTGATATTTGTGCCAGAAACTTAATTACATTCAGAACACTATACTTGAGATACATGAGAAATTACTCTTTTTCCAATTATTTTCTTACCATGTGCATTTGACAGAAGCCCTAGAGAATTTTTATATCACTTTCAGCAGAAGCAGATGTGTGGTGGTGTTTTGTTTGGGTTTGTTTCTTTTTTTTTT
>WEIU01024421.1:219759-365086 GCA_013389925.1 Aegithalos caudatus
TTTTTCCTATTAAGATCTAAGAAAATAAAAGTCCTATAAGGCCTCTTTGTCTGTAACAAAACCTGGATGCTATGTTCATTCACTGGATGCAAAACAGGCAAGTACGTGTTGCCTAAACACGAGCTTGTTTTATGCTGCTGAAAAAATTACCACTCTGACAGAAGTTTTGATTTTCTTTCAGGCAGGGTTTCCTTAAATGTTAATTTTTCAATAATAAAATAGAGAGGAAGTGTCATTATTTTTGATTGAAAATTAGGCAGGGAATTGAAGGTATATGACAACTTAGATTTAGTATGTAATTGATTATTCCCGTATGTATATGCTATTAAACTTAATCAACAACACTCACTGGACCTGTGCTATTTGAGCAAAAAGAGTGATTTATAGGAATACTGCATAGTCACCCTCTATCATTGTCATTTTCCCCTATATCAGCTCATTTTACCATCTGTCTTTCAGCTTATTAAATGGAATAAGTGATCAGGCAGGGGAGTTTGTTACAATGGTGTTTTTGGAGAAGGATGTGCTCTTAGTGGTGCAGTTCTGCCTTTGTTTTCCTGGCTATTTCAGCCTGATTTTCCTTTCTTTTCTTTTTTTTTTTCTTCCTCCCTACACTTCAACTTGTACTTCCAGTCTTGTTGCTTATTCTTCAGCACAAAATGTGGAACTATTTGGAGCATTTTCAAGGTGCTGAAAACATTGTGTTGATCTCTGGGCTCATAACAGGTGAACAGCTCTGCTTCAGGTTGGGTGCTGTAGTTTGGATACACTGCAGAATAGCAGGGCCTGCATACAGAAGCATTTAACATCCTTCAGTCTGGAGAGCTGACCCTTAACTCCTGACAGGAATTTCTCCTCCTGTGGAATACTTGTTGGGAATATATCTGATAAAATCCCTCTTGAACTCATTAAAGACTTTTTAATGAGTGCTTACTAATTGCCTTTTAAATATGCTCTGATTAAAAGAACTATATAAATTCATATACATCAGGATGGGCCCTCTTTGAAATCCAGCTAAATAGTAGTAATGAGAAAGAGATGTCAAAGAATGAGAAGTAAGAACCTGAAAAGGCACATTAGAAAATTGTAACTGTACCATGGTATCCTGCTTTGAATTTCAGTCTTGTATCAAAAAGCCTAAGTGAATTAACATCTTTCTCAACTTCATCTGTACTGTATCAACTTTAAGTCAATTTTAAGGCACAGTAGTAAAAAATGGATTTTTTTTAAATGCTGACACAGTACTGTCAAAAGGTACTGAGTCTATTCTCATGCAGAAATGAGGTGATACATGGTTATTTCATAAGAGTCCTTAATACTCAGTAAATTGTAACTGTACGCAGTTATTTTCATGCAGACTTTCTTACAGTTCTGGTGAGAATCCTTTTTGTTTAGCTGTCATAGAATGTTTTCATTAATTAGTTATTTAAGTTTGTTGTATTAGAGTATATAGGATTAAACTGTGTTTTTAATGTTTTTTTCCCTTAACCTGAATATCAGCATCTATCCCTGGTGGAAAGCCTGATTTCTTCTTTGTAGTCTCAGAAATGAAAAATATCAAATGCATAAAATCATCAAGGACTCTTAAAATTCGATCGTCGAGCAATCAATAGCTTCTCAATTATTTAGCAACCTCCTACTAAAATGCTGAATAAAATTGAGGTAACAAAGTTCAGCAAGCTGAACTGAAATCCATAGGAATGGGAACATTGTGCCAGTCAAGGTTCCTTGTAGGAGCAGTGTAGCATTGCTCACAGCAGCAGTTTGTGTGTGTGTATATATATATGTGTGTTTTATGTGTGTGTGTATGTATCTAGTATGAGAAGGACCAGCAAACATACTTACATTTTTTTTAATATTTCTAATTCTCAAATAAATTCCAATCAATAAAATGACCTTTTTTGGGGTGTATCTTTTGGCTGTATCATCTATTTACAGCTTTCTGTGCTGTGTTCCATGTCCAGGTTGCATAGTGCCTGGAGCATGGTCTTGGCTGGCCCAAATTTCCTCCTCTCTCTAAAGGCTTGTGGGGTTCTCTCTGTGTTGTGGTGCATTTGTGGCACCTACATATTTCTACCTCAATATTTTCTTAAAGAAGAATAAAAGTTGTTTGGATTCACAGTCTGGAAATATGTTTTTGTTACACTTCTTCTGTATAAACGTTTCTCCTACTCACCTAACTGAATGGGCTTAGACACTTAATTGAATTTTCAGATATGTAAAATCAATTAGTTGGAGCTCTTTTTGCTTCTGCCCAAACATAAGCTAAGGTGCTTGATGTTGTTAAGTACCTGGTTTGAAATCTTGTACACTCCAAAGAGAAGTGAGACAGGCACAGGCACTGGAATATGACAGTTGAAGGGATTACCTGAATTTCTTGTCTTATGGTTTTCATTTAGGAATGGTTTGTGGAAACTTTGGCCTTGGATATTGTTGCTGAAGTGCTGCCATTTTCTTACAATGATAAAGCCTGTTTCTAAAGCTGAATTATTATTTGCTTGCAGTTAGATGCAAGCTAGTAAAATAATGATCTCATTTTACATTGGCCATTCTGAATTTCCTTGTGTAGTATCCTATCTTTGTGTTTTAGTTGATTGTTGATTTAGAAAGATTGTGTAGTTTGTTTGCTGTCAGTGTACCATAGTATAGAAAATTTAAACTAAACAATGATTGCAAAGTGTTTGATTATGAGATAATCTGTTTCACTGCTGTGTTTTTGTGGTCCTGAAAAACTAATTTTCCTGCTACTCTGCTGCTGATGTACTATTTAATGTGTAAGTATTTTTTTTCTTGCATCATGGTGACACACCTTAGGTAAAGCTCATTATAACAGAGAGTCTTTTTCCATTGAAAAGGACTTTTCATCTGTTTTGATAAAACAAAATTTATTTATTCTGTTTTTTTTTTTTAAATCAACAGAGAAAATGAGGTGCTAAAAGTGCAGCTTAAGAAGTACGTAGGAGCTGTCCAGATGCTCAGAAGAGAAGGTCAAACAGTGGAAGGTAAGGATAAAATGAAGGGGGGAAAGAATCCGTGCACATTATGCTGCCATTGAGGGAGTAATATCTCCCAAAAGTGAAAATTACATATTTGATATATTTTCCATTTTAGAAAAATACTGATGTAGATTTTTATACTTATATTTACAGATCATTTTCTGGTAGTTTTTTCAATTAAAATTTTTCTAGAAAAACTTGTCAGATGAAAATTTAACTTAAATAAAAATCTGTGAATTAATGTGATATTGGAATATAAAAATAAATGTAATATGTCTGGATTATACTGTTGTTTTGGAGATCAGTGTTTGCAGACTGTTTGAAGTGGACTCTGTACTGAATAGTAATAAGCAGATTTTACATCTGAAAGAAAATGCATGAAGTTACAGCAGTTTTACCTGTTTGTCTTCTGTGGTCTGTGATGGAAGCATCCATGAGGGGCTGAATTGATCTCTTGATTCTCAATCCTCTCCTGGTGGGATCTGGATCCACTCATTACAGAAGGGTTCAGAGAGCTGAGGGGGCTTTTCAGAAATTGGCACCATCTGTCTAATTTTTAAATTGTGGATATTTTGGTTGTATAAGTGGCTGTATGAATGAATACTACTGTTCTTAAGGCTTAGCCCCTGTACTTATGTGGAGTTTCAAAGCTTCATTCATCCCTAAAGGGATATTTGTTAGTGAGAACACATGTTTTTACTTCCGACTTTGCTGGAGTGTAGTGATTCATATTAAGAATTATTCACAAAAACCATGGCTTCCTATAATAGCAGAAATTATCCTTCATTAGGTAGTGACAGTTTCCATGAAGAGTATAATTATAGGAAAAGAAAAAAAAAATATTCCTAGGCTAGCTATATTCCACTGTGTTAAAATTATGCAGATTAGTGAGTGATAAGAATAGAAACTGAGTAGGATGGTCAGATTTTATAGATGAAAAAGTGGGATGGAACAGTACCAACATTTCTAAAAATGAACACTTGTATGCTTTATGCTGGAAAGATACTTAATCGATCCACGGTAATTTTCTATAATATTTATCAGTAGTGAGCAGAATAAATTTCAGCTACATGCAATATTTATAATAAATTTTTCTTCACATTGAATATTTATAAAACTATATTTTTTTCCTTAGCTGCCACTGAAAATTTAGATGAAATTTTAGTAGTACTGCGGCCTCTAACTCAAAGTACATAAGCATGTAAATAATCCCTGAGAACTAGCTGCAAAAAAGGTGTGAAAAAAAGGAGTTTTCTCTTTTACCAGATTTATAGAAACTATTGCACCCATGGCTTGTATATGAAATGAGTAATTCTGATTCTAATTAATCTTCTGAATGGTATGAAAACAAGTCCTAAATCCACTGTAGATTTTAGAACACGGATTTTCTGTGACTCTGTTTTGAAAGAGTCAGAATAAATTGGACTTCTGCTGTTATTTTTATTACTATCAATAATGAAGATTCTACATGTTTGCTACAATAATCAGATCAAAAGCTATTGAGTATGGCTTTTAAATAGTTTCCTAAAATAATAAATGAGACTCAGCTTGATACTTTGCCTTGTGGAGACTTAAAAAGGCCAAAAAAACCCCACTCAGCAAATGTGATTATAAATAAATTACCCAAAAGTCAGAACTATCAGTTTTCAAAATGAGTGATCACTGCTGTAGCCTGGGCTGTTGGATATTGGTATTTAAATTTTTAATAAATGAGCATCTCAATTTCTTAGCCATCAGCAGGAGTTGGCTCTGTACCATTTTTTAAACCTGCTTAGATAGAATATTTATATAAAATTGCTGATCTTAGAAGTCTGGCTGAAGAACTTGAAGCAATATTTACAAGAAAAAGATCTTAAAATAGCTTTCAAATTCGCTTAAATCATAATGAACTTCTTCCCCAAAGCAAAAATCAGTTCCCAGGGTCAAGAATATTTAATTAGATAAATAAAGGTCTCTCCTATCTACCTTACAGTGTGGTTGTATATATAGTTCAGAATTTGAAGGATGGTGAAAGCATTTGTTCAACTTCTATTAGGGCTTTACTTTTATGTGTTAACTTGTTTTCTGAGAAATTCATGAGCTATGAGGAAATATGAATTGGATTTTGTGTAACTTGGGGGAGATTTACTTAGAATATGCCTTAAAGTGATCTTCAAATACGTAAATGATAGCTGGGAACAGTTGGAGAATAATCTGTAGTTTTCATTCACTACAGATAAAAGAAGAAGGAATGGGCTGACGTGGCAGGTGAAGGAAGTTTGATTAGCTACAGGAAAGCCTTTGTGAGAAGAATACTTAAATTTAAATAGGTTGTGCAGGGAAGCATGATATTTCCCTTCTTGGAAGTTTTTAGGAAGAAATTAGATAATTAACTGCCAGGAATGGAATAACTCCAGCTGATTCTGCTTGATGCAAAATCATGAAATATTGGGTGAAGTATGAAATGTTCATTCTCAGCCCTATTTGCTGTAATTTCTATGATATGTAAGCAGTCTGTGCAGGTCATATGAAACGGTATTTTGGAAGCCCAGTTTAAAAAAAGGCTTAAAAGAGAAGTGTAACCTTAGTTTTAGAAGACTTTGGGCAGGAATTGCAGGTGCTACATTTATTAGACATTGTAGTCACAGAACAGCCAAATGCTGTTGGTTTACAGTTTTTACTGTTAAGATTCCAGTCAAAATATTTCTTACAAAAAAATGTCCCTGCAGAATCTGTATTTTGGTACTTGAAATAGTGTTTAGTATTATGGTCTGTTACAATTTAATAACTGTCTCTTAGAGAGCTATTATTTCTAAACAGAGTGTCTTGGATGTTTATGGAATGTAACTTTTTAATTTGAGGTGTCTCTTTGTTACAGTTCTGCCAAACATTTGGAGCACTGATGGTGAATTTATGGTTCCAGAGCAAAAGCAAGTAGAAAACAATGAGGAACTGGCCAGCTCTTATGAAAGGAAATTGATTGAGGTAAAGTTTGTACTGCACAGATTTTATAGAATTGTAAAACAAGGTCTGTATCTTAAATAATTTTTTTGCTTAGTTGTTATTTTTTTCCCTCAGCAGTGCAAAAGACAATCTGATTTTTTTCTTCAAAAATAAAAAAAATCAGCTAATTAAAAGTACTTTTCCTAACAGGGTTACACTCTTATACACTGATATTTAAATGAAAGTTTAAATAAATAAGCAAGTTCCTTCAGGCTTTAACTGCTGGTAGTGAAGTTGAAACCATCACAGACAATAGAATTGAGGTTTTGTGTAAGTTACAGTACATAATTACAGGCATGGCTGTGTTGGCAGTGGAGCTTTATTTATGGTCAGGACTTAGTGAAATCTGTAGCTTTTTCTGTGCTTTCATGCTGGTTTCTGATTGCACATCATGTTTCATTTTTGTATTGCCTATTGAATACTGCAATGAGGAAATGACTGATAGAAGCTACTACTTCTGTTGATATGACCACGTTAGAAAAAGTTCCTAAGGCAAGATTTACTTCTAAGATTAATGTAAAATCCATTAAAGGAAAAAAAAGATAGATTAGGGTTTCATCCTAAATTTGAATACAAATTATTTTTAAGACAAAAGTAATGAAATTTAGTATCTAATTGTAATGAAATATTAGTATCTAATACCCATATCTGCTATTAAATATTAAAAGAACATTTTAATGAAAAGTATGTGTCTTTCTCTTGCCCAAAATACCCTGAAATTGGATACCCACATTAACTGATTAACATGAAGTTGGCTAAAAATGCAGGTCATGGATCACAGAGCTTCATGCAGTTCTGAAACATTCACACTTGGTTATTCTTTTCTCATGGGACCATGTGAAACCAGTTCTCTCCCTAATGCTTACCTTTGGCTGATTATTCTGGCTCCTTTCCTCTGCTCTGCACAGTTTGTTCTGTGTGCTCAGGAGTTTGTTGCTGACACTTGTGGGTTTGTGGCAGTGTCACTGCTGACACAGCCCTGGATGTGAGCACAGGAGAAGCTTTCTTGCCACTGATACTGGGAAGAGGGGGCTGCATCTCTTGCACTTACTGGTCTCCAACAATACTGTGACATGCTCCAAACAGGATGTAACCCCTGTGACAACCCTTTTTGAAGGCTCTGAGCATGGCAAGCAGTGTCAGTCTCAGTAAACACTGGGAGGACTGGATACAAGTGACAAAAGCTGGGAATTCTTGGAAACACAAATAAGAATTTCATTAAATGTGCAGTTTTCAGTTTATTGTGGGATGAAAGCTTATTTTCTACTTGTTGGTTTTGAAGAAACTTGACTTGTGCTTGCCTTGTGTAGTGAGAATAATAAACCAGTCAAACAAAAATCCACACAACAAAACAAAACCAAGCTGTCCTGGCTTAAGGCAAATTTTGAGAGGAAACTTCTGAAGTGGTCATTTCTAGAAGGCAAATACAAGTGGCCCATCCCCAGCTAGTTTAGAAGATTATCCTCCTTTGAGAAAAGTGGAAAAAACCTGTTTATTTAACTAGCAAAGTGTTCACAAGCATAAAATGTGAATAATATTAAACAGTGGAACCTCTTGTTCTGAGGAAATGGCAAATTCAGAGAGAGTCTCCTTTTTGTGGGGTGTAGCTTGACTTGCTCAGTCTCTTATCAATCCCTCCTCTGCTGGAATTCTGCATTCTGGGCCACAGGTGTGAGCTGCTGGTATTTTTCTGGGTTTTCAGTCCAGAGTAGGATGATCAGTTCCAACAAAAAGGAAACACACAGTCTGGGCAACTTGTCTGCTTCAGCTAGCTAAAAACTAACTAAAAGCAAAGGAAAGCTCTCCCTGCTGTCTGTGCTGCAGAGAACACAGTCTGTGAGAAAGATGTGGAGCACCAAGTGCAGTCCCTGCAAACAAACTCTGTGCTGCTTCTCCCCTCCCTTTGCTCTCTGAACCAGCCTTAAAAGTGCTGAACTTAATGCCCAGCATAAACACAACAGACAGCTGGGGATACAAGCATCATAAAGTCACCCTAGGACACAAAGCCCAAACCAAAGCAGCTCAAGGCCAAGCCCATTTCTAAGTGTCTGTTTTTCAGTCTGTTGGACCAAATAACTTGTTTGCAGATGGAAAGACTGAAAATAGGAAATGAAAGTTTTGAAACAAAAAGCAAAGTTTGAGCATTTTATGACTGTATCAGTAGATTTTTTGGATCCATCTCTGCCATTTTGAGTTCTACTGTTTTTTACTTGTAGGAAAATGGAGATGTTAATAGGATTCCTGCTTTGTTTTGCAGCCCTTTGACTTTGTTTCTTTTGAGAAAAAGATGTATAAGAACATTGATTTTTTGAAAAGGCAATATTCTCATGGGAAAAATACACCCATGCTTCCATTAAGAGCAAAAAGAAGCAACTTCCAGTTCCATCTAGAGTTTCTTGTGAAGCACTGTTTTGTATTTTTTGACTATTGGGGAAAAAATGCTTATGCCTGACAAAAAGTCAGTAATTCAGATGTGGTTTGTGCAAAAACTTCTCTGAAGTCTTAGTTGCAAACAATATTTTAAAAAGTCTTGGGTTCCACGAAAACACTCTGTAAAAAAATACTATTTTTTATTGTAGCAAATTTTTATCTATTTTATTTTTATTGTTGCATTGTTGTTAAATGTCTTAATCTAAAAGTGTGTCCTTCCAAGATAGATTGTAGTATTAGATGCTTAGTGAAACATTCCTAGCCTGTTTTAGTTAACTGCTTGGTCCTTTGCTGTGAAAGATGAAGTGATATTATCCTTGTCACTTCTCTGGAGACTGCTCTCAAATGTGGTCATGCTGGGCAGTGTAACTGCAGTTCTCTCAGGCACTTAGGTTTTCTTTTGACAACTCCAAAGAGTTCTCCTAGTGTGGAGCCTCAAGTGTTTACTTTAGCCTCACTTCACCTTCATGAGAAGGGTTTGGAGTCTTTAAATTGTTTTCTCATATAGGAAGGAGCAAATCTAAATGATCCTCTGTCCAAGGGAAACTTAGCTTATTTATACTTTATTTTTTTTGCTTCAAGCATATTGTTATGAAGAAAAACAGCTGTGAAGATGATTGAAGTCCCAGCAGGGAGATTTATTTACCAGCTTAAGCTTCATTGTGGATTGAGTAAAGGAAGATGTGATTCTATGAAAATTTAACTGAAAGAATATAGTTATAAGGAGACCTCTTTGTTGGTTTTGATGCATGAAAAATTAAAGGAACTTCAATTAATATTGTTATTCATTACCCCTTTTGATTTGCTGTGATGGTAATGCATTTTTCTTCAACAAGGAAAAGTATTGAAATAAGTTAATTGCTAATAATAACACCTGCCAGTTGTCCTTTTGATAATACAGAACAAGTGATTTGGTGTTTTATTTGCTGTTACATTTCCTTTTTCTTATTTAACTTTGCTAGGGATACTTATAAATTTTTGCATTACTTGTAGTGTTTTGAGAGAGTTGTTGAATTTACATATTAATTGAGTCTGCAAGTAGAAAGTTATTTCAAGGACATCCAAATCAGAGAGAGACAAAATAGTCACATATCAGTCTGGATTTTGTTCTTCTGATAGGCAGGCCCTGAAAAATCAAACATGTTTTCAAATATGCAAACTACTGAGGTTTGTACCCACTCATAAATTTTGATGCTGCTTTTGATAATCAGCAACATTGCAGCTTTTCTCTGGGAATTTGCAACTAGTTGTGTGCTGTATCTCTGTACCTGAAATGCAAGGAAGTTCTGCCTTCCAGCCCAGGCTATGTGGAATTAACAGAGACCTGTTAATATTAACCTGGTATTCTTAAATGTTACACCACCCACTTTAAATTGGAATTAGTGGTTAAGCTAGTATGGAAAACTATTTATCTAGAGTTAATTGTATTTTATTATTGTTTTCTCTATTATTGTATATTGTTGGTATAGTTTAGCTCTCTTTTGCATATACGTTATAGTGATGAATTATGGGATTTGAAGGACTCTAATATAAAAAGAAATCAGAAAAGAATGCTTGAAGTTCACCTCAAGCAAATTATTATTATTTTTATTTTTTATTTATACCAGTGATGTCAGATCCTGGCTTGTCAAAATGAAGCTGTTTTTTTCTGTTGGCTTGGATTCTGTGAAGGATGCAGGTTTGTGTGGAACAAAGCACAAAATTAAAAGCAGGCACTAAATTAAACTGCATTCTACTCTTTTATTTTGGGGAACTTCCCTGGGGAAGAGGGAGAAAGCAGGGTAATTGAAGGATAGGAAATAGTGAAATTCACAGATAGTAAAGAACTGCTTCCAGAAGGGAAACTATGAACTCTTAAGAGACTTGGCAGTGGTTCAAGTCCCTGTGTTATTGTTGAGGTGCCTGCATTGAAATTCACGCTGATCAGCTGTGCTTTCCTACCCCTCTCCTCTGCTGTCCTCCAGCTCTGGATGGGCTGGGAGGAGGAGGAGGCACTGCAAGAGTTGCCCTGACTGAGGAGCAGGTTTACCCTTGCTGCTGGGGCAGCCCACTGGGAGGGCCCAGCAGTGCCCACTGTGTTCATCTGACTGCTGGAAGTTTCCATGCTCCTCCCTGGCCCAGCCCCTGGCACTCTCAGAACACCCTGCATTGCTGCTCTCCTGACTTGAAATGCAGAGCACAGCCACACTCGTGTTCAAAGAGGCCACGCTGTTTGCCTGGGAGAGAGCAACCTGTGCCACAGCCTGACTCTGCTATTTAGACTCCTCTGAGCTCTCACAGATTTGCCTGGGGCAATTGACTTCCAGCTCCAATCCTAGTAAAGCTCCCAGCTAAGAGTGAAGAATACATCACTTATGAATTATTGACAAAGTTTAATGCTGTTTGTGCATTTTGCAGTACTCCCAGTTCAAAATATTGTGATTTGTACCTGTTGAGTGCTGTGTTCATCAAAGAATTAAACTGAGAACGGAAGTCAACGAGTGTTTTATTAGAAACAGTTGTCATGTGATTTTGAGTGATAGGAATAAAATTTGACATGAAGTTGTATTTTGTCCTATTCAATATCAAAACTACATTTCAATGAGTCAAAATTATAGCAATGTCTGTTCTTAATGATCAGTTCAAACTAATGCATTAGCAGTACTTGGAGAGTATGGTAAAAAGACATTGATATACATGTAAGAAATGACATAGTGGGATTTTTTTTTTCCCAATTCAGAACACAGTTGTCCCTTGGCTTTGCTTTTCAGGTGGCTGAAATGCATGGGGAGCTGATTGAATTCAATGAGAGGCTGCACCGTGCTCTGATGGCCAAGGAAGCCCTGGTGTTCCAGATGAGACAAGAGCTGATTGATCTGAGAGGGCCGGTGAGTGTTTGGTTATTGCACTGTAGAATATCTCTCTGGAGCAGGCTCAAACATGCTGCTCATGATGAGATATCTATTAGCTTGTAAGAAATAACAGATCCATGAGGAATTGGCTTTGCACAATTCCTTTCCTCTTAACTATTCTAGATTATGCTTTACATTTTACATTTTCCTTTTAAAGGAAAGAAGATGCCCTTGTATTTTTATTCTAGCTATAAAGTAAAGTAAAAAGCTATTTCTGTTTCAGTTCTAAATGCTCTTGCAATCTGGAACTGCTACTTCCTTTGATTCTGCAGGTATTAGTCCATCACTGAATCATTATGAACTTTTGTACTCATAGTGTTTTGTAAGGGCACAGCTGAAATAAAATGCTCTAACCCTAATGTCCTTCCCTTAATGGAATGTTGGTTGTAAAAGCAAGTGATCAGTAGGTTTTATGTGCTTTGTATTTTCCCATTAAGTGCTTATACACAAAGTATTTTGTTTTAGTGTCTTTTGCTCATAAAGCCCTAATAATGATGCTCTTTCCTGTGTTTTCTATATCTTTCAGAATTACCTGCTTTTACAAACCCCAGCTTATTTCTTTACAAAACTGTAGCAAACTCTATCATAAAGGACTCACAAGGGTGATATGTTCACAATCCTCTTGCAGGATTTTGGGTTTTTTATTGCTTGTCAGTAATAGCTTCTATTGGTATTTATAAAATTAAATATTGAATTGTAATTTCCTTATAATATTATGCTTTCTTAATTGAAAACATAATAGCCACTGTTTGGAAATTATTTGTTTTGTAAATAGGTCCCTGGAGATTTGAGTCAAACATCTGAAGATCAGAGTTTGTCAGATTTTGAAATGTAAGTTTCATAATTCACAAATTTTTCTCTTCATACTGTCCCTGAGAAAGCAGAATAAGCAAACAGATTCAATTATTTGCTTTTCATATATTACTTCCCATAACTTCATTCTTAGCTGTGGTGTTCCATTGTTAAAAAGTATGGAGAGCTGCACAGTCCATGCCCCAGTGTAGTTAATAATGCTGAACTCAAGGAGTTTGGATTTAGGAAGATTCCTTTGGAGTGCTTTTTAAGTGCCCTAGGTCTTGGTATTCTGCCAAAGCACCAAGAATTTACCGGTTTTGGTGCTTTGGGTTTGATGGGTGCTGGTTGCTATTCATCATGTGATGGACTTCCTCATTTTTATAGAATAACTCCTAATCAATGCTTACAAAAAAACCCAAAACCTCCACAAATAACCCACCCCAGATCATTCTAGAGTGTTGTGATTCAAAATTTTGCCTTTAGTAGTCAAACTAAAGAATCCTGCTTTTGTGGATGAGGGGTTGAAAATGTAGCTGATGTATTTGAATCATAGAAATTTGGAGATGGATGACAAAGAGTGGATGGAAATGGCTTCTGCATAATTGTGCACTGTTCTTCTGTTATTTAATGAACTTTACCTGAGGCTTGTGGTTGAAAATGTTAAATTTGTTGAAGTGAATAATTTTTGCTTCATGTGTATAATCAAATGTTGTCAAATGCATGCTGTGAAAAAAAAAAACAACCCTAAACCCCAGAAAACCTGCAGAAGGAATTGTTTCAGTTGGGTTAATTTTAGGGAACATTTTGAGGTTCAGAACATATAAAAAGTAAAGGCAGAACTCCAATTTTTCTGTTACTTAATTTGAAATGTTAAGTTTCTTTGCTGATCACTTTTGATCATTATCTAAATCATTGCATGTTGTTGCTTTGCAATTCTTATACATAAGTATGATTCCCTATTTTTTCTTTCTCCTCTGCAGATCAAATCGTGCTCTTATTAATGTTTGGATTCCCTCGGTCTTTCTGCGTGGAAAAGCTGCCAATGCATTCCATGTTTATCAGGTAAGTGAGCCAGCTTAACAGGGATTTTGTGTAAAAGTTTCTGACTGAAATAGCACATTTTAATAATTTAAAGCTCTCCATATAATTTCATTAGAGATCAGCTAATGAGCAGCAGCAGTAGCTTCATATATATTCATCCACAGGGTTGTGTTGATTATTCAAATAGCATATTTTGAGGGTTGTCTTTTAGTAGTTTAATACTTCAAAAGCATGCTAATAAGATGACTCCATTGGTCAGGAACTGTAACAATTCAATATTAATCAGTAACACCTTCTTCAATGTGCATGTACGTGTTTTACTTCAGTTTTGGGGATAACAATGACCAAAAACATTGCTTGACAGACAGATGTGGTTTACTGTAGTAGCTCACTTGAAAACATCTTGAATAATGAAACAATTCTTCACTGTGTGTTATTGAACGTGTTCACATTGTGTTCTGCCTCAGGCAGATCTGAATTTAGGGGTTTGTGCTCCAGCCTGACTTGTAGTTGAAGCATTGAAATTTTATACTGTTCCTTGATTCCTGGATTCTTGATTTCAGAGCAGTGACATCCTCCATGGATAGAATGGCAAGGTGAACTTCAAACACTCTCTAATGTGCTGTCTTTGGCTGCTTGTATTTCTTTATTTGTGGATTGTTAGCAGCTGCAAAATTTCCCCACTTTTATTTCAGCCACATCTACTTAGTTCTGAACAAGATTGCTGCAGCAATCATTCCTCTCACTCTGAATGATGTTTTTTTTTTTTTGTAGAATTCTGAATCATTTATGAAGTGTTGGCAGGTAGTTGAAAAATATAGGAAAACACCCACCTTTCGGCCAGTAGAAGACAATGAAAAATAAGACTTGAGGTAGTGGAAAGAAAAGCCACCAGGTTGGGAACAGTTAGTAATTTGCTCAAAAAGATTGAATAATCAATCAAATTGAGATGCACAGGTGTGTGAAAACCCAACTTGTTGACAAGTGTTATTATTTTTGTCTTTCTGTCTTTCTCATATTTCTCCACTCTGCTGTTACTGGCTACACA
Organism: Aegithalos caudatus; assembly: GCA_013389925.1. Classification (NCBI taxonomy): domain Eukaryota; kingdom Metazoa; phylum Chordata; class Aves; order Passeriformes; family Aegithalidae; genus Aegithalos; species Aegithalos caudatus. The sequence goes on from WEIU01024421.1 coordinate 233,943, forward strand.
TTCTCAAACCCAGACACAAATCTGCCAACACAGAAATTCTTAAAAGCATCAATATCTCACCCCACCTGTTATCTAATGATGCTCCAGTTCCATGATAGGATAGCTCTGGTTTCTACTGCTTCTTTCCTGAGTTGTTCTGTGTTGTTTTTTATCCTGCTTGAGCAGGGGGGGGTGGATCAGATGGCTCACAGTGGTCCCTGCCAAAATACCTTACCTCTTCTGTAAATTCCTTGAGGAATTTAATGTATTTTTTATTTTACTTGTAACTTGGTATCACATTAGGTTACTAAAGAGTTCAGCATTTGTCATGCAGTTTGACTGAGCATGACTGTACAACAGGGATTGTGAAAGCCTGCAAATTTTGCAGAATTCACATATACTGTAAGTGTTCTGCACATTCAAAAGGAAAGATGTTGAGATAAATCAAGCTTCCCAATTTCTAAGAGGTTCAGAACTTTACCCAAAAACTTGCTGAAGTGAGTAGAGAGATATCGCTTGTCTTTAATGGAAAACAAAGAACTTGTAATTGAAGGCTAAGCCTCTTGAGAACAGGAAAAAAGGAAGCAAAATATTTCTAAAAGATTGAAAATTCCAAATCTACAAAAAGACCACTTTGAGAATTTTATTAGCTTTCTATGTGTACAGTATAAATTTGTAATGTTGGGCATTATAGTGTGCAAAATTCTGTTTATTGGTATATTTGAAAACTGTGACTTAAAACTTCTGTAATTCTTGTTAAACTTTGATCATGGCACCTGTTGAGCTCTTTCCTTATGGAAGAATGCATGAATATAAGTCCTGCTAATTTTTGGTCTCAATAACAGGAGTGTCACTATCCCTGTGCATGTAAAAAGAATTCTTTCCCAAATAGACTTATGCAACTGTGATGAAATATTTGAAGTGAGTGCCATCTCTCTGGTCAATTATACAGCCAAGTGCTTGCTAAATATGTATTTTACATTTTATAGTGACCAGGAAAGCATTTATTTAGAAAACTTCAGAATAGCTTCAATAACAGCACTGTGTGTTTATCTTATTAAATCTCTGCCAAAAAATGTGCTCCTGATTACAGAGAACTTGATTCAGTGTTGAAATTGTGGAAGAGGATATTTACCAGGCTACCAGTATGTCCTAAGCAGACCCAGACTGGAAATCCAATTAGGATAAATGATTGAGCTCATTTCTGAGAGTCCTTTTATTCATAGTAAACTGCCTTATTTTTCTGCTTTATCATTTATCTCTCCAGTAGGAGAAAATTAAAATGCATGTATAACTCTTTGTATCAGCTACATGAGAAAGGACTTGTCAATATAAAGGCAAGTAGCAATATTGCAGAATGTTGGTGTGGGTGAGATTATTACCAATACCTTCTGGAGTTCACATTGCTTTGGGAGAACTTGAGTGAACAGATTAAATCTGACTCTTGGTTGTGCTGGTTAATGCTGAGAAAAAGACATCAAATGAACTTTGGAAAAAGCTGAAGTGTGCCAGCTGGAACAGACAAAGTATAAAATTTTGGTTTGGTTAAGAATGATTTTTAGATATGCTAAATACTTGTGACTGTACTTGAAGGTAATTAGAAATTAGCCCTCAAGTGCTTAACCCTACTGAAAATCAGATCATACATGTGATACTATCAAGGTAGGTGTTGCTGCTAAATGAGGGTGCTAGAAAAGGGCATGAGCCTTGGCCCTTGCTTTCCCAAAGGCAGTTCATGTGAGTGTATTTCTGAGATGGCTTGATTTCTTCTGCTTTTTCTATTATTACAAAGCTAAAGAGATTGTCCTTCTCTCCCCTCCTCTGATGAGCCACCTTGTTGACCTTTGCTGATTTGGAATTGTGTGTCTCTGGAGCACTTCACTTGATGGAGAGGGCAGGACTGTGCCAGGGGAGAGTTGCTATGTCACACTTATTGCTGATGCACTTTAGAATTGTTGTGCCTCTTCTGTCCCTTTCTGCTTATAAATAGGTATTTTGTGGCAGAAAATAAACTACTGTGTACATATCACTTGCCTTGCAAATGGTCAGAAGAGGGTGGAAACAGTTGCAGAGCATCTCAAGTAGTTTGGAAAATTATGAACCCATCAGTTCCACAGTGTGTTATCTGTTTTCATGGACTTAGAAAAGCTTTTGAAGAATATAAGAATTAGGAGAAATAAATATGGGTTGCTGTGCCTCTTTGAAATCAGTGCCAATTTTGCACTTGTGCTTCTTAAACAAGGAAAAGAATTTAATTTGCATATCAGGAGGGCCTGACCTGGACAGGATAAGAATAGACTCCTGCAGGAGTTTTCTTATTGTGCTTGCTTTTTAAAATTTAATTTTATGTTTTTAAATTTAATGTTGATTTGTAATGCTGTTTTGAAGGGCATTTCAAAGCATTTTCTTTTTGTGTCACGTTAACATCTGTTTCGGATGTTCAAAATCAGTGCATTTTTCATCCTTAAAAAAACCCAGATGTTGCTCTTCAGTAAATATTGCAGGAAAAGTTTCCAGCACCAGCATACTTGTCACACAGTTTCAACCATCAAATAGTTTCTTTAATTTCTGTTAAGGATTAAGGATTCTGGACAAGCTCAGAAATAAGGCTGTGGACTCAGAAAGCAAGCAGCATTTTATAATGAATCCTATTAGATGTGGAAATTTCAATCAGACCTCTGTATTTGTAGAGTTACACTGCACTCTTGCAGTAATGTTTAACTGGCAGAATTAACTGGTTATGAATCTTAAGGATTTCAAAACAAGCTCTGGAAATGTAGCCAAATTTTATGCTCAATTTGAATGGCTGAGTTCAAGGGGACAGTTGTGAGCAGCAGATAATTCAGTGCCCCAGTTTAGCACTATCTGTTACTGTCTTAAAAATTAACAGAGCTGTGGACCCGCATCATTTACAACAATGTGGATGTTACAACAATTAGAGGGTGTATAAATTTTAGGGGGAAAGCTATTTAGAATTGGATGTGCACTTTAGTGCAGTTATTGAGTTCAATTAAAAATATTCTTTCACTTGTGTTCTCAGAATATAAAATAGTAACAGAAAAATACATATTTTATAATCTCTGTTCACCATGGAGTTGTTATGGGTTATTCTCATTCTGGATTATTCCTTGTGGAGAGTAGCAGACTGTTTTAAATGAAATGCCAGTTGTGGATCTTATTGAATAAATAAAGCATAAATCTCCACATGCAATGCACCAGGAATTCAAAGGTGAAATAGCTGAAAAGTGACTGATAAATAGCTTCTGGCTTGCATACCACAGATTTTGAAGTAGCTAATCTGATGTAATTTTTAAAAGGATTTAAAGAGGTCTAAAAACCAAGTGGTTACAAATGACTAGGAATGGGATAGACAAATAGAAAACACTGTTATGCTGTGTATAATCTCTGGTTTATCTGTGTGCAGTTCTACTCCTCTTCAAAGAAATATATCAACTGCAAATAATATGGGTAAAAAAAAAAGATTTTTCACTGGAGGAGCACATTAGAAATTCCTCAGCCTGCATGAAAGGCAACTGAGAGGGGAATACAATAGCAGTCTTTCAAATCATGGAGGAAATGGAGAAATTTTTAACTGTTTCAAAATGTAAATTGGAGCATCCATTTAAACTATTGCCTTGCAATTTCAGCACAAGTGCATGAAAGTAGTTTTCTTGACAATGTATAATTGGGGTAATACTGGAAGTTTTTGTGGGTCTAGAAAATAATTGAGCTAATTAAATTGAAGAAAAATCAATCCAAACACAAAGATGTGATTTCTTTCTAAGGGAATCCCTGTATAGTGATATTTTGGAATAATAAATACCACTATACCTTGTGTTCATATTTAGGTGTTAAATACATTTCATAATTCTCCAAGGAATTTTCTGAACCATTGAGATCAGTGTACCTTGCTGTAAGAGCAGGGTGCAAGAAACTTGGGTTGCCTTTGTAATGTCATGCTAATAATGACTAATTTAGTCCTAAAATAAAAATATTAACTATGATGGTGAAATATCTTTCCTTTCAACTAATGCTTATTTTCTGTGCACAGCAAGCTAATTCTAAATGTTTTCAGAGTTCATCACCTTTCTTTGTACTTGTTCAAATTTGTTTCTCTTCAGGTTTAGATCTCCTGTCTTGCCATTCATTAGCACTGACAGATTGCTAGTACAATTAATTTTGCACCTGAGTAGAAAAATTAATTAGGTGACCAATTGATGTCTTTATTACCAATCAACAAATCATAAGGATTATTTGGACTTCACTGGATGAAATTATCCAGGCTGTGACAGGAGCTCAGACTATACACTCATAACCATGTCTTCAGCAAGAACATTAGGCAGTTATCCAAAAGAAGGTTCAGAGGTTTATTCTCTTATAAAGTTTCTGATGGCTGTTACTGAGTGGCAGACTGATTAGTTATAAACATTACAGGACTGCCATATATGGAGAAATTAAGTTGTTTTGTTCAAAGTCACACTTAAGGAAGCCTAGTCTGCTAGACAATTTAAATGTTAGGTGACCTTTTAAAGCCAGGGTCATGGTGGCAAAAGTTTTCTCTTCCAAACAACCTGGTTTCTCTAGTTAGAGAGAAACAACCTGGTTTCTCTAGGTTGCTTTCTGATGACTGCTATTTGTGATCTCTGCAGTTTGATGCCCATCTTTTAAAAAAAGAACAAACAAACAAAAAACTGCATTTTCATTTAGCCTCTAGATGGTGATAGATGCAGTTTCTTAGTGTGTGAAGCAAGTTGATTATTGCAGTAATATTATTTTGTCATACTTCTCAACTTAGAGTATCTTATTTTCTGAACACATATGGATTCCACTTTCCTGTGAAGTGTACAGCAAATGCCATTAGTCATGCCTTTTGTTGCTATAATTACCAATGCCTGACACTTAAGATAATGAAACTGAGATTTTATGATTCCTAAAGTGATATCAATATTTAAATGGCTTCTTGCAAATCCGCCTTGTTTGCAGAGCAGTGAACGCTTTACATTATAAACCAAATAAGTTTAAAGATTAATATGCTAATCAGACAAGACTGTTATTATTTGCATATGAATAAGACACCCAAAGACTCTAATCAATAAACATTTCTTACAGTTATTTTATTCCTTTGACTATCTTCAGTCTTGCTGTTTAGTGCTGACTGACATATTTGCTTGTAATATTTCTTTTTATATTACTTTAAATGATGTTTTAAAACCTGATGCTTTCCTCTGCGCTTCCTCTGTGAAGGAAGACAATACACTTTCTTGTGAAAGGGCTTTTGTCACAGGCTTATTTAGGTTGGGAAACACCTCTAAGATCATTGAGTGCAGCTGTTCCCCAGGTGGTGCCAAGGCCACCACTAACTCACGTACCACAGCCACATCCTCACGGCTTTTAAATTCTTCCAGGTGTGGTGACTCCAGTCCTGGTGTGGGCACCCTGTGCTGCCCAGCCCTTTCCATGAAGAAGTTTTCCCTCACATTCGATGTAAACCTCCCCTGGCACAGCCTGAGCCCTTCCCCATGTCCTGTCCCTGTTCCCTGGGGCAGAGCCTGACCCTCACCTGGCTCCTGTCAGGGAGTGGAGGAGGGAGGAGGGAGGAGGTTCCCTCAGAGCCTCCTTTTCTCCGGCCGAGCCCCCTGAGCCGCTCCCCACAGGAGCTGTGCCCCTTCCCCAGCTCCGTTCCCTTCTCTGGCCATGCTCCAGCCCCTCGGGGTTCCTGCAGGGGAGAGGGGAGAATTGTCACAGAAACACAACAAAAAGGAGATGGAGGAGAACAATACCTGATACCTAAAAATGTTTGAGGAGGACAGTGCCCAGAAAATTCTTTGGGTGAGAGATGAGACGAGGAAAGCACAGTCCAGGATCTGCAGGCTGGGCCTGTTGACCTCGGCTTTAATCACAAGCCAACGTGGCCTTGGTTTTCCTCCAAGGCTGGAAATGGAAGGCAGTGTACTGGCAATTGAGAGTTGAAAGGTAAGCAACAAACTAAACCTAAAGATTAAACCCTAAGTTACATTTTATTTTCCTGATACATGATGGACCGGATGACTTCAGCAGCTGCAGCACTAGGCAGGCAAAAAGGAGAAATAAATAGTATTCTAATCATATTCCATTTCAGTGCAGCTCAGGGCAAGTAGAGAAGAAAATGAACTGGAAGGATTGGGAGAATTTGAAAGAAAGATGTGCCTCATGGCATTCTCAGAGTGATGTGAGGGTGCATGAGCCAAAAAGGTTGAATATCCCGCAATTTCTGCAGTGGGACCCAAGGATGTATCAAAGCATAAGAGGAAGCATAAAGCTGAAAAATTTTTAAATAACTGGGATGGAGGAAGTATACAAAGATGGGATCAGTCCTTGGAGACTTTTGTAACTATTTATTTTTCTAAAGGAAACAGAATTACACTTTACTACATTGATTTGTTTATTGAAGTGCTGGATGCAAAAAAATCCTAGGAAAGTAAAGTAGAATTTCTGTTTTCAGATTATTTTATAACTACTGCAGAAAGAAGCAAATAATTTATATTCAATAAATATCTAAAATAAATACCAGTTATGTTACGTATTTTAGAAAGTGATTGTTGAGATAGCCTCCTTTCCCTTGCCTGAGCACCCACAATATTCTATTTGGAGAAAAAGGCAGCACTATTGTCATTTTACCTATTTTCTCTTCTGCAGAAACTTCTTTCCCTGCAGTTGTTGTCATGCATTGCAATGACTGTATGGTTCAAAGTGCATGTTTGTGAAATGGCATTAATTATCTTGGGTTATTATAAGTCATATTTCACTGTCAAAAAGAGCATATTATGCTATTGAGTGATTTTTTTTTTTTTTGGTGCTGATTTGATTTGTATATAAAAAGACAAAAAATATTGATTCCCTGCAGCAAAGGTGGAGGCAGTGCTGCCTTTATTCTCTAGTGGTCAGTCACTTTAGTGCTGTTTTGGTGAATAGAAGCAGAACTGTGACTGCAGAAGCACAGTGATCATTACTCTGCATGTCTGTAATTGAGTGGATAAGCCCAAAATGTGTGACATTTTTCTCTTTAGTGGAACAATATTGGCTGTTTTTAAGATTTGTGCTTTGATATGTGTTGTGTCATATGTTTGACACTGTATTGTTCATTTTCGTGAACTAAGTAACAGAAACCTGAAGATTTAACATAAATTATATTCAAGTATTTGTAGTCTTTGTGCAAGTGGATAAAATGGTCATATTGAAATAAAAGCTTATTCACTCTAATTCCTGTTATGTCTCTATGGCACACAAAAAGCTGCTCCTATCACAGCTGAAAAGTTTCATTGTTCCATTTGTTTTTCATTATGCAGAAAATTCTTAAATTGGATCATTTTCAAAGGGAAAACTTAGCCATAAATGCAAGCCTGCAGCTGTCTCAAAATATAACTTGCATTTGTATTCATTTCTCACACTTCAGGGGTAACTTTGGAGAATTGAACTTGAATTTATATTTTAACAGAACTCCATTGTCCTGAAGTGAAGTAAAATGAAACTGGTTCTTATTTTTTTCATGAATATTTCTTACTTCTCTATGTTTTGAGTGCAGAAATACATAATTTTGATAAAACCTGACTAGATTGAAATACATTACTCCCATTTCATAGTGTTCTTTTCTAATGGGAAAGAAGATATTTCCAGTCCCCTGAAAACAATTATTTCTCAAATGGTAAACTTTGATCAAGTTCTCTTTAAATTCATGTTCCTGAATGATTGAGATGTACATTAAAGTGGAACCAGAGCTTTAAGAATTAAAAGAGCTTTATTTTTCAAAGTGTAAAACTCAGGACCAATGGTTAAGATTTGCAGTGTTATTTAAAAGCAAATGTAAGGGAAATATTCACCAGTCAAGCTTAGCTGAGTTAGCACCAAAAAATAATGGTGCCAATTAGCATGTTCTGGTTTGTGTTCATGCTGATTGGTTTGTCCCTACCAAGCCAGTTTCTAATTTTCCTTTTTTGTTACCACATGGGCATTGATGTGAAAATATGTAACAAACAAGAGGATCTTCAGAAAACCCTTTTTTTATTAGTGAGGGAAAGGAAGTTAGAAATACAGTAATACAGTGGAATTACAGTAATACAGAACTAATAGGTTTTTTCTCAACCTTTTTTTTTTCTCCACTTGAAATGCTTACTTAGCTGGTACATGTCACAGGAGCTTCCTTAGTGCAGATCAGTCTCTTTTGTATTCCTTATGCTGTCCATTTTTTTTTCCATGTTCAAAACTGTGACCTTGTGCAGCCTAGGACTGATTCTTTACAGACATCCTCAGTATTCCCTCTGTCCTTTGAAGTGTTCTGCTGCTGAAATGTCCTGAGTTCTCTTGTGTCTTGTGCCATTTTTGTATGTGGTTCAGTAGAGTTTTCACTGCTCAGCTTCCCTTAACATTATTCCCTTCTCTCTGGAATGGCCCATGGACTCACAAGGACTTTGACTTCAGCACTTTTGTATTTGTGGAGCTCCCATCAATAGAGTTCTCTGTCTTAGAATTCATTTTTCATTATATATTAGTCCATCCATCCAGGAGATGTGAGCCACATTTGCAGGCAAGATTCAGGAGTAACTTTGTTTAGGCAATATCCTTCCTGCTGCCTTATCTGGAATTCTACAGCCATGGATGTCACTTCAGTAGGAGAAGGTTCTGTAATATCTCAGTCAGTGTCTCTTGCTGCCAGCTCTACTGGGGAGAGACACAAAAGTGAATCCTCAATATACCTAAAATCTATATTTTGCATCAGAAAAGAGAAGCACCCACATGAGACTTCTGCAGATCAGGACAAGTGTTGATTACAGGCATTTGGTCTGTGTACACTAGAGGTGGAGCAAGTTGGAATTTTTGCATTTGTCCTTTATTTTCCTCAGGCTTTTCTACATAAGTGATGATGAACTGTGGCAGTTGGTACCAGTCTGTTGCCAGGACTTGCTCACAGCATTTTTGAGTCAGAATTGCTTAAAGATTCTTAACCTATTAAGAAACTTTTGGCTTAAACCCCAGTACTATGGGAGCAGGATTTTTCATTTCAGGATGCAGTCATTAAACTCGTGATTTCACATTGATTCTCCAAAGATATTTGGCATTTCAGTAATACTAAGCAGGTAGTAGACTGATAAACACTACTAAATTACTACTGTTACTGCTATTGATGTCCAAATCTCTGACTTCAGACATGTTTGTGATGAGAAAATAACAGATTAATTCATTAAACATACTTATTAACTTAAGTTTTTCTTAGCACTGCTGTACCTCATAGCTACAGAAAGGTTACCAATCAATCATTACACAGGAGACCCAAGTGGAAAGTGCTCCTAAATTACAAACAGAAACTACTTAATTGATTTTTTTACATTCAGGACAATATTAAAGTGAAATCTTTTGTCTACAAGTAAATATTCTAGCAGTGATTTTGATTTAGTCTGTACATTTTCATTACCCTGAAAATTTTATAAGTAGGTTAGGAATTGGATGATATCAGGAAAACAGGGGCATCAGAAATGAAATGAAACTATTTAGAGTTTATCTTTTAAATTGATCTGAGAACAAGCCCAAGAGTCATCATTTCAACTTTCTATAACATGGCCCTAAGATAACTATATGCCTTCAGTGACTAGACTACGGTAAGTTTATCCAAATAATTTTATATTTAGTATTTACTTAGTTTGATTTCCCAACTGGATTTGCATTAAGTGTGTAGCAATCCCTTGGCTTGGGAATAGTATTCCCATCTGAGATAATAGAAGTTTAAATGTGTGCTGCATCATGAGCTTTAATGTACCTTTCATAGTCTCTTAGTTGATTGTCAATAAATTCAATATGGCACAGAGCTCCAAATGTTGTGTTTTCATTTCTTGCTGTCTAAATGAAATCAATATCTAGCTACATAGAAGAACAGTAAGAAATTTTCCAATAGTTTTATCAGAAATCAATCTGTTTTTCCAGTCCTGAAAAATTTTGATTACAGTGTACAGGATTCCTTAGTTAGCTAACTGTGGGTTACAGCTTAACAGGTAATGTTGAACTGCATGATTCACCAAATCACATGTGCAAAGATAAGTGCTTAGTTAAATTAGGATTTCCATATTAAATAACTTAGTTAAAAATAATTTAATTTTTTTTGTTATCCCTGCCCCCACAGGGAAATTGAAACTTGAATCTTGGGAATGTATACAGTATTCCAAGCAATATACTGGTTGAAGTGAGAATAGGCAGGGAGAGGGCTTAGAGCTGGGTGAATAAAGATTTTAATATAGTTTTACTACATTAAAAAACTTGATTAGATTTATGCAAAATAGTTGCATTTCATATATTCCTTCATTTGCCTTCAAAGATGTACTCAATTGTTAGAACAGATGGTCCTGTAGGTGTTTAATTATCCTGGATTTGTTTTCAAAGTGAAAAAGAAATCTGAATACTTCTTGCAGACTTACTAGTGTGGTTCCATCATTACAGTATCTGAATTCTTGTTACCAAAACTAGTTGAATTTTTGTTTACATATGCATTTGTAATTCACAATACTCTGAATTTAGATGTGCTAATTCTGGAATTATAGTATTCCTTTTTTGGAATTATAGTCTTCCTGTAGAAAATGTATTAGTGTTTTCTATACTGAAATATTCTAATTTGACAAAATTTGCATGATATCTGCATAATATATTGTCTTTTGTTGCAAAGAAGCCTCCTATAAATTTGAAAAACTAGGTATCTGAAAGAGAACTTCACAAAGACCAAAGCATGGGCAACTTTGGTGGGAGAAGACATTCACTTCAACTCTGAAATACCACCAGTCCTTGGAAAAATTGAATTATTTCTCCTAAAGACTTACAGTATCTCAGGGAGAAAGACCACACTTTAGTCACCAGAAAAAGCTGCAATTCAATGTTGAAATTGGCCACATAAAAATCCAAATTTCATTTTTGTCTGGTTTCCTCAAAAATACAGTTGTTACTGCCCACTCTTTGTGTGATGGTGGTTGGTGTTGCTTTTTTACATAAATGTTCTCCTGATATTTGCCTTACAGTCTACTACTAAATTACTGGGGGGTTTTGGAGCTGCAAGGCAAGGCAGGGTCATCAGTAGAGTTCCAGCTCAATTCCTGCTGTAAAATATTGAGGTTATTAACACACACACAAAAGAATGAATAAACTACAGATTCCATTGAAGGAGCAAAGGGAAAGGTCACTCTGGATCTTAATTCTGATGCTTGGTTTATAGTTTCTGACTTGTGCTGTTTCAGCATTCTTTTAAACTGTGTCATTCCCTAGGAAAGAGTGAAATCCCAGTTTTCTCTAAGTATATTTCACTTCTGCATGACATTTTCCTAGAGAAAGCGAATATTTAGCATGTAATTGGTAATAGGCTCATGAAATAATGAGTAGCAAACAAAAACAGAATCACAAAAACTACAGCTGTGTTAAATTATACTTAATGTCCTATACAAGCAGAAAGAATGAACTGTGTTTATTTTCCAAACAATAAAATTTCTAGTTTAGTTTTCAATGTAATTTTGTTAGGAAGTAAATTAAGTTTCATACTTCGGATGAAATTAGGTTTTGCAATTCTGATGCTACAAAGCTAATTTACAAAGTTGAAAAACTGTGTTGAGGACATAGAAATCAATTTCATAGCGGTATTAAATTATTTTTTCCTTTGGTCACTGGGTGGTAGAATATGCTGGAAACCATGGTAACCAGAAGTGCTGCCATGGTTGCCCCAGAGTCATGTTAAAAAGAGCAAGCTGTGTTTGTCTTGATTAAAATAAGAGAGAGAGAAAGAGGAGGAGAAGGGAGAGAATGAGGTTAATGACCTGTACCACAGCAAATGCATCAGACGTGGATCTGTGCCTGGGGATCCTGGGGCTTGTGGTGCCCCACATGGAGGTGCTGAGCCAGGAGGCTTTGAGGAGTGAAGGACACACATCAGCCCTGTTTGTCTTGACATGATTCCCTTCCCTGTCTGTATTTTGCAGGTTTATATAAGGATAAAGGATGATGAGTGGAATGTCTATCGAAGGTACGCCGAGTTCAGAAGCTTGCACCATAAATTACAGAGTAAATACCAGCAAGTGAGGACTTTCAACTTCCCACCAAAAAAGGCCATTGGAAACAAGGTACTTGAAAGAATTCACAGTATCAGTAAGAGCTGGGGGAAAAAAACCTCTCTTATGCATGCACAGAAAATGAGGTGACTTACAAGTATTTTCACACCTGCTGGTACCTGCTGTTTTTATAGACTTTCCCCCTACCAGCTGGAGATTCTCTGATGTAGGTAATGCATTGGTTTTTCCACTTACTGAGAAGTTTTATTAAATGAAATATTAATGTTGTACACAAATGCACAAACCCTCAAAAACTGTACTGGACAGCCCTATATGTAGCATGAAGTCTCTTCTCCATTTCTCTCCAAAAAATGCCAGCAATTAACTCTGGTGAGTAATTCATTAAATATTTCTGTAAATTTCAAAAAGTATCAACCTAAATTCCTTAAATTCCCTGCGCTCTTCCCAATACTTCAAAGTTCTTTAAACCAGCTTTTAAAAGACATTTAGGTACTTAATTCCTATAATCTGTGTTTTTCTGTCTTAGCCCTGACATTTTAAAATGGGAATCTGTGTTTTCCTATCTATAGGGATTTTGAAATGAAACAGTAAATATTGTAGTATGTATGTAGTAAATATGTAGTACCATGTAATAAAAGTCTTAGTCATCAAAACTTTAAAGTGATCAAGAGTGTAAATACACATCTCAGTGTACACCAGAAGTCCAGTAAGGATTGAGAAGTAATTGAAGTAATTTTCCTTTGCAGTGTAGCAATTATCTGAAAATTTTATTTAGCTATCACAAATAATATCTCCAATATATTGGAGATCTAAATTGTACTTATGACTAAAAACATATTTATTAAACTGCTGGGTTCTTAAATTAGAGTTCTTAAGGTTAATCAAAATTCTTAGGTTTACATAGGATTTTCTCTTTTTATTATTTTTTTGCCTTTGTATTACTGAGTTCTTGTATTAAGTATTTAAGAAGCTCCAACTATAGTGATCTGAGTAGTCATCAAAAGATAGCTGACATAATGACTGCAAACCTCAGGTCTTCATGACATTGTGTTTAGTTTAAGACTACAGTAATGCATACATTATTAAAATGCCACAATCATCCTTTGTCTGCGTTAGAAAAATGATCATTACTAATTGGTATGAGGTAATATAAATTTTCAAGAAGAAATAGAAAAGAGTTAGAAATTCCTTAATGGCATTCAGATGTCAGTGAATGTGGACTATGAATGTCCAAAGATAGCAACTTTGACTTCCAGTGATTTTCCAGGTATGTTGTAAAAATGAGCAGGTAAGTTTGGCACATGTGAAATGTCAGTGATGCACATAATCTGGGATAGGTGGTGGTGATACAAATATATGTGAAATTTATCAATAAAATCCACAGGTCTGTTTGCTTGGCATAAGGTCCAGTTAATGCAGTTCATTGCCTGCTGACTGAGGAAATGGAAGTATTTATGAGAGCTTTTCTCCTTTTTTTTCATGTATTAGAAGATCATGCATTTTTCATTTAATTTTTAGTGGACGGTTTTGTAATGGAAACCAGGCATTTTCTTCTTTGTTACATAACTAATTCTCCTTTTTTGAAGTGATGGAGTATCAGCCACTTCAGTAAATTACAAAAGACTCCTTTTAAGCTTTTTTTTTGATACTCTTTCATCCTTAATTACTTTAAATACTAATTGAGTTACAACTTCAGTTGCACAATTGATGCATACAAAATTATCAGTTGAGCAACTCATTAAAAAATTTGCATTGCTTATTCTTTCCATGCTTTAGCTTTGAGCCAAAATTCTACCTTAATCTTGCATAAACCCACAGCCCCTTATCAGATCTCAGAAAAAGGGTTTTTTCTTTACAGTGACAAGTGGGTGCCATCCCTTGCACTCCTGAAAGATTCCTGTGATGAGATGTGGGGCCGTGGTGTGGTTGTGACCTGGGAAGTCACAGAGGGACACTTTCACCTCAGCTGTGCAAGGCTCAGTTTGTCACACAGGAGCTTATTTGCACAGCACATGGTGCAGGCAGATTTTTGTCCTTTCAATGGGGCTTATTCTGTGTGTGTATATTGCCCTTTGGAATTTGTACCATTTTGTGCAATAGTCCTTGGATAATAACTGTGCTGTGTGACTGAATGTGATGGGTTAAGGGCCCTGAGATGGCCCTGCTTTCTGTGGCCAGTGAAGGCTTAAGAGGAAGGTTGAAAAATTTAGTATAAAATTAATTAATTCATGTGGGAATATCTGCATTGGAATTCTGCAGAACTTTCAGTTTAGAATGAGGATTTGTGCAGGATGTTACACATGGAAGTGTTTGGTAATAAACATTAGAAAAGATATTGCCAATAATACTTTTTTCAATACTGCTTTTTAAATTTAGTGGCTACCAAAGCAACTTTACCTTTAAATATGCAGATAGATTTCAGTGGATAATTTTTCTCTCTGATACTACTTTTGCTGATTTTGATAGAATTGGAGCTGTCTTCTCACTTCTAGATCAATCAGTACTGTCTTAAATCAGTGCCTAAAGAACAATTTCAGTAGCTGAATTCTGCTAACAGAAGTATTTCTTACATTAATCTATGATTTTCATGTCCTTTGCAACTCCTCAGTGTTATTAGAGGCCCAAATAACATACTGGTAAAAACTAGTCCTCCATGTGTAAATGGCTAAAAATTATAATTTTTCAGATTTGGAAAATGGCATTGATGCTTTTATATCCTTCAGGTCAGTACCTGGATGAGTTTATTCACTGCATCCCTTCAGTGCACTCTGTACTGTGGGGCTAATGAAGGTGTTGTGCTCACTGTAAATCTCAGAGGCATCCAGAGGTCTTGCTGTAATTGGAACCAGCACAGAAATTTGTGTTCAGTTACATGTCCCAGATTTAGGGAACCTCCAGGACCATAAGAGGGACACCACATTCTGCAGAATGACCTGGAATCTCTCCTGCACACTGACAAAATACTGCCCAGTGCTTTGCTATGCAAAATATTAGAGCTCAGAGGAAGGAACTTAAGTAGAAGAGAGTAATGTAGAATAAAATACAGAGAAGTATTAATTTTCATGCGTATTTTTCCTGTTTACTGCAGTAGAAGTCAGGGAGGTCAGGCTTAAATGCAAATTTGCGGAGTTTGACACTGGGAAACACAAAAACAAAGCAGAATTTCAGCTGAATGAGGATTTTAAAAAGTGGGAAAATCAAATGTTATATGTATTCAGCAAGTAGCAGTGAAATTTGAAAATATTTAACATTATAACCCATTATTAATAATAAGATAAGTGCTGCTTATTATGTTTGTAATGTATTTTTGTTTTTCATTTGTTTGCCTTCACTTGGGACAATTTATCTTAAAAGTTCATGTTCATGGTATTTCAACAAATTATGTATGTAAGATTAAAAACTAGCTTTAATGCTTGAGGAAACCTAAATTTAATATACAGAAAACCAATTAGTTGAAAAATAACTGAAAAGAGGAAAGAATACTGCTTTGGACAAGTAACCTTTTTACAATTACAGACAAGAATGTGTATTTGCCTTTGAGCTTGGTAACCTCATTTTCAGCATATTAGTTTAACATTTGAATTTAGTAAGTTAGACCTAAAATAAAGCATGGAAGAGAATAATTTGTTTTATAAGTGTTGCTTTGAATCAAGTTAGATATTTACTGAAGGAAAATAAAAATGCTTGCAAGAGTCCATGTGTTAATTTTCATATCTACTAGTCCCCATGCTGTGTATCTTCTACTAAAGATCTTTCAGTGATAGTAGCAAATAATTGTGAAAATCTTTATGAATAACCCTGGCAAGAACGAGAGTTCTTTCTTTAATTCATCAGTGCTTTGTTTGAGTAAAACAAGAAACATAATGGGTATATGGGTATATTCTCTTATACCCACAACACATATACCCATATGTGTTGTGGGTATAAGAGAAATGTCATATTCTCAGCATATATTTTAATTATTTTTTAACATGCAGATCAATTTCTTTAAAACTGACAAATTTCAACTGTATTGTTAACATTTGAGCTGTTCAGGTTTTGTAATTTTAAAAAAAAAAAAAATATTCCCCATATATCAGCCTGGTCTCTGATTTGCTCAGTATTTTCTATGTAGCTCTATATACCAAGATTTGTAATTTCAAACTGATTTTTCTAGCATGAGACAGATGATTTTTTTTTTTTCTTTTAGCAAGCCTTCAGGTACTTTGGATCTTTTGAACTCACCTGTGCACTGTCACTGTGTTTGTGGTCCGGAATGCCCAGCTCAGGCTGGGTTCCATGGGGCAGCACTCCAGGGGTGCCCACCTATGGGCAGCTCCTGAGGAGCACCTCTATACAATCACAGCACTTGATTGGAAAGGGTTCCATATAAGTTAACTTTTGTCATTTAAGGTAACATTTAGCTTACATTTGCCTTCTGAATTTTTGCTGGTGTTGTGTTGGTGTCTCTCAAAATAATGATTAAATATTAATACATGAATATTTACTGGACTGAGTACTGTAATTTTTTTAATATTGCAGCATCCTTAAAATCCCAGTTGCTGCCTCTACATTGGGCAGATTATAGTAATTGAGAAAAGATCTAATTAAGAATCCTCTTGCAGGAGTGTTGTCCCAATAGAGGACATATCAAAATAGAAATGGTTCTTTAGTTCCACTGAAGACCTGAATTCAGTGATTGTCTAAGTGAGGAGAAATTGAATCAGGTAGCTTTGCACTGAGTGCTGACTTGACTGCATGATATCCTCTGCTTTCCTTTAAAACACTGGATACCCCATATGGAAAGAATACACAGCACTTTGCTGAGATCACAGGAGTGACTTTGCTGTGACTTCTCAGTTGCATTGGGGGAACAATACAGAATTCTAAAGTAAATTTCTGTCTCAGAGAAAATGTTGAGAGCAATGTAATTCATCATTTTTAGCCCATGCAACTGAAGCCTGTGAGTTGTATCTCCAGCCATAGCTTGTTTCATGCTCAAATGTTAGTTCAATAAAATGAATGTATACTTTTCACCTGTCAGTGGCTAACGTAAATTGTAGATTAATTTGTATATGTCCCTATTTTAAAAAGTTCAAGTATGTTTCGTGCATGTGTTTTAAAAGATTCTATTTGTATATATGTAAGTATGGATATGACATCAGACAGCTTTGGGGATATATATGAAGTTGACTTCTGGAAGGTATTTTGTGATTCTGCAAGTTCTGCTCCCCAGGAGCTCTACCTTTCTCCCATTTATGTCAGTGGAAATCCTGCCTTTGCTCACAGAGTGCAGATGGATTCCTTTTCTTTTATTCCCAACAGCAAAGCTGCCTTTTATCAGTGTTTGGTCTGTTTGCCTGTTGCTGAAGATAGTGAAGAGTTTATAGGCTGCAGGATAACTATTTTAGTATTAAAAAGCAGAGAAGATAGAGATTTTATTGCAAATAAAAGAAAGCAATAGAGCTTGCTCTTGTGCCTGTAATGTTTATTGGTTTTTAAAGAAGTTTGTCAAGTAAAGAGTTGCCTGGCTCTGTGTGTGTATATATATATACATACATATGAAGGAATTTGAAGCCACTCAAATTAGAGTTTGAGTGTTTATATTTTTGCTGTGAAGGGTTTCACTTGGTGTCATTGCTGTGTAACTCCTGTCATGCATTTCCCTCCTGTAGAAGTTGATTGCCATTTTTGGCTAGCAGGACCTGTCTATTCAAGTACCCCCTTAAAGCTTCTTTTAGACCAGATGATGGAGAAACTAAAGTCCCTTTGGAAAGGGATGCAAGGAGAAGCAGCATGATAGGAACAAGATTTTTTAAGGAACACACACACTCCTCCCACGTAAAATATGCATTTGAAAATGGGAAGTATAACAATTCCTGTTTAACTAGTACATAGACAATAACAGAAGACAACAAATGTTGAAATAGGATGATGCAGGAAGTAGGGGAGGAAGTAATTTCATTTTAGATTTGGTTGTTTTCCTGTCCAAATTCAGCAAAGCAATTCAAGACATATCCTAAAATTTAAGTATGAGTTTGGCTTGCATTGGAATCAGAAGTACAGGTATATGTGCTTTTGTCCTCTAGGAGATTTAGGAGCTCATAGAAACTACCTTTCATCAGGTTAGTTTGTCAAAGTCAGACTGTCAGGGGGAAATGAGGAAAAATCAAAACTTGTGGTTAATGCACTTGGCACAGGAGGCTAAATAATGTTTCTTGATAAGCTTTGATATCCAATATCTTCAAGTAGAATTGGTAGAAAGTTATAACTCTGTTTCAGAATTGGGATACATTTATTAAAGGAGAAAAGCTTTGGAAATATAAATCCCCAAGTTATATTTTAAAAATTTGAAGTTAAAGATTGCTTTCATTCATGCTACTTAAGTATGATGTAACATGGAAGCTTAAATTCTATATTATTCTTGATTTTTCAAATTAAGTAGATTTTAATTTTCAACCCTCTTGGTGGGTTTAGCTAATGTACTGAGTTATTTTCATGCAGTCTTTTGCCTTGTGGGTTATAGGAAAAACTATAGCTAATATATATTTGACAGATGTGCTTCTTCTATAGTGTAGGTAAAAGGAAAAGAAATAGACCCATTTGTATTGTGTTCAAACCAGCAAAGGAACTCAAATTAATCTCATATATAGCTATATGTGATAATTCTATATTATAACACAGTTTTTATGCCATTCTAAAGACACAAAAGAAACTTTGTCTTCTAAGTTCACTTTGTATTTGAATGTATATTGTATTACTTTGTAGTTGAAACATTCAATTCTCAAAGAAGCTTCAAAATAGCAATTGGGACTAAATGAATAAATCTGGTTTTCAAATATGTAACTTAATTGTAGTACCATACAAATAGAAATAAAAATAATGTGACTCCTGGCATAGTCATTAAGATTTCTGGTCACAGCACACCTGTTTCCTGGCACTGTCACCTGCACATTAAGGGGGAATTTCAGATTTTGAATCCAGATCCTCTGGGTTTTCTACTGCATAAGACTGCAGTTGATATTTTATGTATACAGCACTTAGAAAAGAGCATTCAGTTCTTCTTCATTTCCATTTTTTTTGTCATATCAGTATCCAAGAGAAGAGAAATAAGTCAGCAGGAAATGGTTGGCTTTTATATGACAAATACTTTATAGTAAATGCTTCCCATTGTGTGGTATGAAATGTCTGGGTTACCTGAAACTCGGCATGAAGGTTAAATCGAGCAGAGTGCAGAGCAGCAGATTTCATTTTCAGGGGTTTAATTTAAAAGGTAAACAGTTCTCCAGCTCGTGCTTCTCCATCTCACTGAATTAATCTGTTCATTTGCTGCTCAAGGGCACTATTTCAATGAAATAGTGAATTGAGTCATTTTCTTTTCAAGTTGCAAAAATTTCCTGCTAATTGCTGTTGAAGTTTAGGAAGAAGGAATACAGACTATTTAGGGTCTACAAAACAAAACTTTGCCTGTCAAGAGATGTTTTTATTCTTGCTGTCTTGTAATGCTATAATCAAGAGAAGCAATTTATTCTAACAAATTATTGAATATAGAGCCCATAGAAACAGTTCAGATGGTGTTGCTTTGCATCATGACATTATAGGGAAAAAAAGGAAAGTAATTTACATGCTGCTTGGACAACTGCTAGATAAAAATATGGCAGTTTTATAACAACTCATGCGTCATTTAGATATTCTAGTAGCCTCCTGGTATAAAATGAAAATATAAAAATAAATTTTCTATATTTGTTTCTTATTGTGATGGTGATGCTAAATTACCACATTACTTGGATTAATAAACTTCCTTTCAGAGAAATTTTAACAGGGACACCTAATTACAAAAATAAAAGTAAACCTTTCTTTTTTTGAATTTGAAATTTTACCCACGTTTTTTCCCTTTCCTTACATATCAGTGTGCTTGATTTCACCTCTCTTCTCCTTCCCAGTGTTTAATATTTTATAAATATTGGCAAATTTTTATCTTAACTCACTCTACAGCTTTTTGGGCAATTGCTAGTACTAAAGATATTCACTGTTAATTTTTTAAAAACAAAACTAAATATTGAATACTTCAGATCATGTGAAATGCTGAAGGCACTTCCTGCATGAAAAATCTGTTTTTCTTCATTGTATAATGTAAAATATATTTGCATGATGGCACAATAAATTATGGGCACTTAATATCAATATTCATCATTAATTCAATTTATATTTTCGAAAACAGGATCATTCCATCAGAATCTATCTGAATAAAATTTTTGTTAAAGAAGAATCTAGACTTTTACATGAGAGTAAAGTTTTTATTTCATTATTGACTTTTTTTAAGGGAAAACAGCACTGTAAGCTTACTGTATATATAAGCTTGTACACTGTAAGCACTTTATGCAACATGTTTCTAAATGGTTTTGAGGTTTTTTTTTGTTGTTATTTTAAATTTAGAGTCTCTATTGGTCTTCAGGGCATTTTCAACCAGATTAAAGAATGAAATTAAGAAAGAAAACTGCAGTGTTGGAGAGAAGCACTGAACTGAGACACATTTTAACTAATATTGTTGATAGTTATTACTGTAATATAGGCTAGTGAAAAAATGGATCTCAATTTCATAAACTGTTGTGTTGTAGTTTGCAGAATCTCCTGAATAAAATTACAGGGTAGACTGCTAATACTTTATCTGAGGAGAAAACAGAAATAATGTTTCCCTATTCAATAGCTGAACAAGAGATAAGCCCTAGGGGTCTTGCTGCAGTTTTTTATTGATGCTTTTTAATTAACAGTTGATTCCTGACCAGTTGACAAATTAACACATGGTTGGCATATGTCTATAAATAATAAAATATTTAGATGACACTGGATTTTATTAGCATAACATTACCAAGTATTTTTCTAACTGGCATTAAGCACAACACTAAAAAGAGATCAGTTTTAGATTTATTCTCAAGCTTTCTTTTTTCTGTTGGCATATTTACTGATTAAAATGTTGCTTTGATTAAATTGGTGCTTGACTGAGGGCATTGCAGGACTGTAGCTCACCCTCAGCACGTCTGCTACTGGATGGCTTTGCAGCAATGCCTTTTTCAAATTACTTTACTTTTAAAAGCACTTTCCTGGTACCATTGAAATGAACCCAGAGCTGGAGATGGAAATGCATCAGCTATTTTAGTAGAGAAACACAGAGTAATAATTACAATTATGTAGTAAATCTCTGTTTAAAGGAAAATAGATTTCTTTTCAAAACTGACAGTTCCTTGATTTCTTCTTTGTATCTCATCCTCTTAAATTCCTGTTTGTTCCACTGAACAGTCAATGTACAAAAAAATCTCATGCTGGGATGGGGAAAATGGCAATTTCATGTATTGTATACCCTTGTTATGTTGTATAACGCTGGCCTGGTTCTGCCATACAGAAACTGGCAATACAAGTAAGATGGAAATTTTAAGCTTATGTATTTTCAATAATTTTGAGATTATTTTTTATGTAATATGATGGCATCTGGTATATTTAGGATTGGAAACTGTACCTTCCTAAAAGTTTTATGATGCAGTAGTTACTGAAGGACAGATGTACTGAAGTTATATTTTACTGTGACCTGTGCAGAGGCGTCAGCCCGTCAAGTGAATATTTGCTATATAACTTAATTACAAACTAGTGAGAATGACTCAGCAGTTGAATATTTAATTAGCTCCCATCTCTGCTTCTGATTTCCAGCTTCATTTTAAGGTTAGCATTTGGTGCCTCATAAATAAATAAAACCTGATAGGATAATTTTGCTAAGACTGGTTGGCCAAGATGGTGGAAAATATTAGGCTACATTAGAATACCCTGAGTTTATTTCTGCATTTGCAGGTTCAACTTTGAATAGCACTATTGTCAGCTTAATTAGGATGGGATGCATTGTGTGTTATCAGAGGCTGATTAAAGTCTTAGATCCATATCTCCTTTTATTTCATATTTCCTTTTATCATAGTTGAGTTGGATTGAGCCCTCAGCTGTTTCGTTGTTTGGTTTTGTTTGGGTCATTATTTCCCTGGTGCTGCCAGCAGGAGGTTGGTTAAATGCTAAGTAGTGGTTAGAACCTCAGGAGCAGTGAGTTTGATGTTGACTGCAACAGCACCAAACCCAGAGTCTAGAAGTGTTTTATCTGTCCCTAAATCATGGCAGGTAACCATGGCAATCATGGCATTTCCAAAAGCTCCTGAAAAATATTTGAAACATATTAAGTGAGCTGTCCCATTAATAATGAAGAACATCAATGTTTCACCATCTGCTCCATACTAACAGTGTGTATAAAAGACCAGCAGTTCTGTGAAACAATTTAAACTGCAAGTGGGAATGAACTTGGCTTGTAAAGAAAAACTGCAAAACAGCATGACACAAAATATGGTACATCAAGGCTGCTTCTTAGTTTTACACTGTAACGTCATCCTCTAATATACCTTGAGTGTCTATAACTTTTCCATTATCTGTTACAATTTTTAGAGATTTGTAATTTGATACTAGCATTTTGCCATGGGCAGAAGAAATGTGGGAAATTATCAGTCAAAAAGAATCTCATACAACATTTTGAGAGACATGAATTTCAGATTAAAAGTATTTTCTTAAATGTGTTTTGATGCTTCTGTAATCTAAAGGAGTTATGCTTGTTAACTGAAATATTGTGGTCTCTTAATCAAAACTGTGTGCTCTTGAACTCTGGGCTACTACATTACTTTCACTGTTAGTGCAGAAACAATAGCAGATTTACTTTTTACAAAACATGCCTAAAAACCTTCAGTGAAATCTTAAAAGTGGGTCTTTATTTAAGTACTGTTACATTTTCTTTCTGTGTATTTGTTTCCCTAAAAATGAAACTATGAAATGTAGCCTTTAATAACGTGAAAATGCAAAGGTTTTTTGCAAAGTGTATATATTTGTAATTTAAAAAAATTACTTTGTCCTCAAATTACATACACATCAAGTGTGCATAAATGTGTACATTGAACCTTAGGAGAAGATCTTGGCTGTTTTCTGTGTGAAACATATGCAAATGTAGGCTTGTATCGACTCATACAATCACCAAAGACATGTACTAAAAGTGGAGGGTGGGTGTCACTGACACAAACCCAAATCAAAAAATTTCCCTTTATTTTTTGCTCATAAATAAAAGTAGGTGTTTGTTTACGAGTTGGATTGTAAAGTACTACCTAGATTTCTGCTGTGGATAATTGGGCCCAATGAAAAGAAGGTTATAGGTACCTTTTTTAATTTAAGACCGAAAAAATTGGCCAGGCTTTGAGCCAGTTGTGTTTTTCTGTTACCAATTGTTCTGTTTACTATATTGTGACAAAAACTCTTTATTACTGCAACAGCTTGGCAGTAACAACTCTGTGCTAAAATCATTGCTGTGAGTAGCCGACCTGCTGTTGCAAAACACACGTTTAATGATAAAGTGCAGACCTGGAGCTGAATCATTTTGACCTTTGTTTACATTGCTGCTGGTGAGGACAAGGAGCCTTAGTACATGGGACAGAATTTCATGGTAGATTGCTTGGTGTTTGTTTTACAGATCAAATTCATGTCAGAGTAAAAGAACATTTTTAACTGTTTTCAGGCTAGGTTTTTATTTCTGGGGTGTTCTGCCTTTTTCTTGGACAAATGGCAGAAAATAGCCATATTATAAGCACTAATTTGATCAGCTCTAAACAGCAAAAAGTGCATTTCCTAAGCATGTTCTGGCAGTCCTAATTAGAAAAGTCCTTTGTGCCATTATTTTCTGTAGTCAAGGAGACTCTTCAGAGTAACATAAGGGATAGAAAGTACCTACATTCAGCATTTAACTCCTGTGTCTGTAACAGAAGTCCTTCCTGTGAAAGATGTTTTTAGTTAAATACATTTGCAGTACAGAAGTCATCCTAAAGGAATGCAGCTTCTGCTTAAGAGAAAACTGAAACATAATTGAAATTATTTAATTGAAAATACTGTTGTTGAAGATTTGTGACCAAAAAAACTTCAGAACTGAAAAAGTTGCTGAATGTGGTATTTAAACATGGAGGAGTGATGAAAGTAGGATGAAGGAGGTGCAGTGAGGGTGAGGCCGTTCTTGGGAAGGGCTCTGAGCTGAGGCTGTGCCTGCCCTGGGGGTGGCTCATGGACCAAGGCAGGATTATCCAACCCCCATGGCACAGCCTGGCACCACCTGGGGCCAGAGGGCTCCAACTGAGATGGGCTCAGGTGCCAAACATCACCTCTGCTCCTGTGCTGAAAGCTTCCAGAAGCAAAGCCCTTCCACAAACTTTTTCTTCTTCCCAGACATCTCCCATGCCTCCGTCTTCTCTCCTGCCTCATGCAGCTGGTGGCAGCAAATACCTGTCCCTCCAGTGGGATGATGTGGTACTTCACATCCTCAGAGAGGAAAAAGGGGAACACAGGGCTGTTCCTCACCAAAGAATCTTACTGAAAAGAAAAGAATACTAACATAGGTGTCAATTGTTTAATGAGCATTGAAAAGTTTATTTATTATTATAGTTCCGTTTTATGGTAGTATTACGTGTCATCACAAATTAAAATGTTTGCTTCAATGTTCCCAACAGCTTCAGTTGCACACATTTGCCCTCCTGCAGCAGGGCAGGGAGCAAGTTCTGCTCTGTCCCAGCAGCAGCTGCTCTCCACTGTGGGAATGGGGCAGGTGACCCTGCAGAGGGTCTGGGGGGACTTCCAACACTGCAGCGTTCTTGGTTTAATAAAGGATGAGTTTCAAATCACTTGTGACACAACTGGTGTGTGGAGTGTGTGTATGTTACTGAAAAAAAATGTGACTGATAAAAATGAAATAGCAAAGTATATAATATGTAGGGATTTTAAAATTTTCTCTTAGATCTTGATTGAATTAATTTGATTAATGAATGCATTAATTAATTTTTGCATTACATTACTACATTGAATGAAATGTATTAATGTAGAACTGGAATGTTGAAATAGGACTGGACATTTATGTAGAAAACAAAATTAAAATAAATCTGTATATATTTTGGAATTCCATTGCTTTAATTAAGCAACGTAAGCACTGCTTAAGTTTTTGAATTCTGTAAGTATGGATGTCTTCAGCAATTTCTTACACCTTACTTTATTATGTCCCTACAATTATGTCTGATTTGTTATTCCTAAAAATATTCCTGTTCCTGGTAACTTCTAATGAGAGGGAAGAACAGAACAAAATGTCAGTGAAGGTTCTAGGAATGCTACAGCAAATTCCTCCTGAACTCGAAGGAGCGTCCCTGTTTTGATGGTGTTATTCTGTTCTATCTAGGGAAGCAATAACCTTCAGATCTGCATCCCATGCATGGCAGCATGGGCTGAACCTTTTCCATACAATGAATTTATTCAGTGTTGTCAAATGTATTTATGGTGTTTTGTTGGCGGGTTGTTTTTTTTTTTTTCCCCCAAGAAACAAGAATTAATTTAAATGCCTTTTCTTACAGACATAAATAATACAGGTTGGATTGACACATCTTTTAGATAATGGTCATTTTTGAGAGCTGTAGTTGTCTGATAATAGGTTTGGCTTCGTGCCTAAAGAACATACTGTGACATTTAAACCAGGTGAGCAGTGCCAGCACTCCCCAGACAGAGCACTTTGGCTGGAGCATAAAGCATCCAGCACCTGATGTCACTATAAACCTGTTAGAGCTCCCTGTTCCTGGAAAATGTGTCACCTTTAGATTATAGTCCACTGTAATTGTGATCCCTCACAGGGAAAAGCTTTAAAGTACATGTAAGTTATGGGATACATGGCATCTTTCTGGTTGTGATAAACTTTTAAGTCCATCAGCAGAATGAGGAGTTTATAGAACTATTCTATTTATTTGGGACAACACAGTATAAAATCCTGGATCTAAAATGCTACAGAAAGTTCAGTAAAACATTTTAATGAGAGTCATGATATAATATTAAAAAATCTACTATATGAAGACATCATCACAAAATAATAACATAAAAATGCTGGAGAAATACTTATCCATTCTGGAGTTTGTGTACCCAACATCTGAAAAGTATGAACTGGGGAGACATTGTGGGAGTAAGTCAGCATTTCCTCCTGCAAAGACTGGTAATTCTGTATCTCAAAAAAATGGTGTAAATTGTTATGCCACAGCCTCTGTGCTGCTGTTCTGCTCTGCCTCTCTAAGATTGCAGTGGTTTATGGTCCAGAGAAGACAGATTCTGCCAGGGAGAGGATCTGACATCCTGTCAGTGGATGTTTTTGTGAAACAGGTTTTATTGGGATTCATGATTTTCCTTTATCTCTAAGGACAGAGTCAAGGTTTTTTTGCATATTGCCAACATATTTATATAGCCATAATAACAGAGATTGTCAAAAGATCCATTTTTGTGCTTACTAGGACTGTTTAGTTACATTATGAAGTTGAGAAACATGTTCTTTGTGCCATTTATTTTTTTTTTCTCACTATTTTTAGGATGCAAAGTTTGTAGAAGAGCGACGCAAGCAGCTACAAAATTACCTAAGGAATGTAATGAACAAAATCATTCAAACGGTGCCAGAATTCACAGCCAATCCCAAAAAGGAGACACTTATTCAGCTGATGCCCTTTTTTCTGTAAGTATCTGTCAAGTACTCAAGAAAATATACAGGTTTTTTCATCACAGATTAATTTAAAATAAAATGCCAACATCTCCAAAATCTTTAAAACAGTGCTTTTCTTAAAATGGAAGGCTCCTGTTCAGATTGCAGGTGCTTTTGTTATATTTAAAGGAATATATGATATATTTTTAAATTTAAATGGTGATTTTGAATGAAAATCACAATGTAAAGCTATCAGAAATATCTAAGTGACTTTAAAATCTGCATCCATACATGCTCTTCAAACATTAGGTATTTTCAGTTTCTTCTATTTGGCCTTCATTAGTTTTGTTTTGGTTTTGCTTATGTGGTGTTTGTATTATTTTTTAATCTTTTTTTTGGGGGATGAGGGTAGAGCACTATTAGGGTCCTTACTAACCAAATAAAAAAGTCAGGCTGTTGGACTGTTTTTAGCTGAATTTTGCAGTCTGCTGATGCATGTATTAATTTTATTAATGTTACAGTTGAATATGTCCACAAATAATTTTACACTTACTTCTTAACAGTCTGTTAAGCATCTCAGACCCTTTGATACATCATCACACAAGGGGTATGATCTGGTAAAACTGTCCCTTTTCCCTTTAAACTTATTTCTTTATGTATTTAAATGATATTTAAAACTATTTAGGAAATAATGAAAAATTGTTTTTAAAAGTAGTGTTCTTTCACTAGTAATTTTTCAGTGTAATGGTTTTTCTATAACACCTGTGCAAATTATGTATAGATTGAATGCTATATTATGAGACTTTGAACACTCTATATATGAAATGATGTATAGATTTATACTAAGTCCTCACGTGAAGTTTGCTGTCCATGAGCCTCTGCACAGGGATTGTGCATCCATGCCTGTGAATCCATGGGTGGATTCATTTGCAGCTTCAAAACCAATTTCAAATGAATATGTTTCATCACAGCACACGTTTTAATTGTCTTATTGCCTGGTCTTTTGCAGAGTGTGTCAGATTTTCAAGTTGAAATTGCATTTCAAGAAAGCTCTATTTATTAGAAAATGTAATAGATAAGTGGAAGAATGCCAAGATGCATTTTGTGGCATTCATGAATTTCCAATTTTTCTGTGGATTTGAAATCAATTTGATGAGACATCTTGCTGATGGTGGTATAAATGGTGGAAGGATGTTCGTGGGGAAAACTTCTTTAGAGACTTGCCCTTTGCTCCCTAAGAACTTACTGTCTAGAATTTGACTAAGGGCCATAAAGATGGAAATGGTTTAAAGTTCCAATTGAGGGGCCCATGTGTAGCTTTTTTGTTGAATCATTCTAAAGAAGTTATCCTTTACATTGTAGTAAGTTTTGATTTTTAAAGAAGAGAGGGGCAAATACAAAATAGATTTGCAATTGTAAAATGTAATTGTAAATGCAATTATATTCCTTTTCTTGTTTTTTTTTTTTTTTTTAAATCTTAATACACTGTTGTTACCGAAGTAATTTATTACACTATTTTTTGGTTATGAGTAATGACATTTCAAGTTTAGTATATTTATGACCTGCTGGCCACTTATGGCTAAAACAGGAAGGGAGGAAAAGTTCCTCTTACTCCTCAGCCCTAAACAATTGCTTTCTGATACTTAGTCTTATCTCTTTTCTAAGTGTGTAAGTAGAATTTAGATCTCATGTTTCTGTTTATTAAAAGAAGTGCCAGATATGGGGACCTGCACAGGACAAGATTAAAATCACAATCCATGTAATGGCTTCTACTACTGCTGCAAAAGTCTGAGTGAACACCATTTCCCTGTTAGAAAACCCTCCAACTCTATTTCTTCTAATAAATGTAATGTAGGGAGAGATTCAATTAATTTCACAGAAAGAGCAAAGTTTTATTGAGAAGGCAGCACATTTAAGTTCCAATATTCTGGGGGTAAAATTTAGTTAGTGAAGCATTGTGATACAAAATAATGCAGTTATGCCTAAGGAGAGAGATTTGCTGAAGGAAATTGGCCAACACCATTTATCACTCATTCCTAAACAACTCTGTGATGCACTGCACTGGTGCTGACCCTGGTGTGGGTGTGCCACAGGTGGCAAAAAACCTGTTTATTTTTAGAGGTTTTTTTAAAATTTGGCAATTTTGTAATTCTTAACACATTGCATGAGACAATGTACTGGAATGTTCTGTGATATCTGGACATTATGGCAGAGATTCTGTTTTCTTCATGTGTCTGTGAATTATTTCCTGAGACCTTTTTGTTATATAACAAATGTATCAGCATTCTCTCTTGGCTAGAGTAGATAGTTCTCTCTGGGAATGCTAGTGGGATTCTGGAAAAATTCAGCTGTTGAGCAAAATAACTATATTCCTCATCTACAGCAGCAGACAAAATAGCTTTTTAATGCATTTTACTACTGAGATATCAGACTCTCCTGCAGCTACAGCAGCAGCATTAAATTAATAAAAAGAACTTTTCTAGAATGTGCTCCTTCCATCAGTGTCTGAAAGTGCCATCATTTCTAGGCTATCACCTGAACTCTCTATGGCCATTACTATATGAGAGTCATGACCTGGCACTGCTAGGGATTTAAAAAACATCTGAAAGAAAATGCATTTCAGTTCCACTTCACATTGCCAACTTCTCCAGTATTATCCTTCTGTAATGGATTTTGAGCTTCATCAACAGGAGACCTTAAATATCTTGGAGTCTGTGAATTGTTTATTACATTAATCAGTTGTAACCTTTGTACTGTATCTGCAATTCTTCTATTCTGTTAGGTTTAATAATATTTTATTATGAAACCCTGTAAATACATACAAAACATGTGATATATTTAGTTTTTTCCTCTGTAGAACAAATTTATGTACAGTTAGTTGCGTCTTTCTCAATGAAGTGGTAATTACAAAACATTGAGGTATTAGTCTGTGACTGTGCTGCAGACAGAGTGATACCTCAGTCTGGGGAAAAATTACAACCTTGATATGCATAAACAATCTCCAGAGCTTTAGATCTGTCTGTTAGGAAGCAATGAAATATAATTTTTTTTTAAAAATCTGGTCTTAAAGAGTTCCTTCTCACTGCAAAATTACATGACCAGGCTTCAGTGCACAAATGAAAAAATCCATAAAGGTTATGTCTGATTAGGCATCCAATAGATAGAAATTAAAGGGTCAGTTTTAATTAATCACTTTTAAGACCTGATTGTGGTCCTAGACTATGATTATGATGGACAGAACGTAAGATTAATATCTCTAAGACTAATTCCACTGTTAATTTAATGCTAGAATGAATATTTCCTAAATTTTTTATAGTGAGTTTGTTCCCTTGGAAATTCCTCCCTTTCAAGTGCAGTGGTTCCATACAATCAGGCACAGATCTGACAGGGGAAAAACATTTAAATTGATCTGTGTGAAATAGCCTGGCACTCTTACTGAGGAGGGAATTGCTTTTATTTTGAAACTCAGCTAACAGTTTGCAGTACAATAATGTGAATGAGTTTGCTACATTTCTTCCCACTATGGTTTCAAATGCCCCTGGTAACTCCTGGAAGTGTCTCTTGTTCTGAATCCTTGCGCCATGAGCTGCCATTGATGTGCTTTTTCTTTTCTCAGTCTCTACCTCTTGTAATCTCTGTTTGTATCTTTTTGAGTTTTGATACTGCATTAGCTCAGTCACAGGATTGGTTAGAGTTTCCTTTGTAGTCCACTTTCATGTCTTATGTAAAAAGTAGATTCTGGCTCTGCTAATTTGTCTGTTTGCATGCTGAATAAAAAATTCTTTGCAGTAATAAAATTGACATAACAAGATGAATTTTCCAGTCCATTTGGAGCAGAACCTAAATCAAAAATGGG
The DNA here is from genome assembly GCA_013389925.1 of Aegithalos caudatus. Classification (NCBI taxonomy): domain Eukaryota; kingdom Metazoa; phylum Chordata; class Aves; order Passeriformes; family Aegithalidae; genus Aegithalos; species Aegithalos caudatus. The sequence continues at coordinate 264,376 of WEIU01024421.1, forward strand.
CACTGCTGAATTAGATTGCTACATCTGCTAGCTGGTGAGGGCCTTCCTGCTAATACTTACTAAAAATCAATGTTTATTTGCACTTATGATTGGTTCATTATAGATAAAAAAACTGGTTATAACAAGTACAGTTGTGCTTTAATCACATTTGTATCAATATGAAAAGTTATCACACACACTTAGCTCTTCGTAAATATATGTAAAACCAGGAGGGATCTTTGGCAGCAAGAACCACAATTTTTTGGACCATATAATTGAGTCTTTCAATATAAATTGTCATATAGATTGTATGATTTCTAGTATGTAGGAAGCTAAAAGCTGTAAAAAATTGGGAAAAGGAATTCTAAAATGCTTTGAGTGTCCAATTTTCTATCTCTGTGGTTTCTGTATCAATTGTCCTCATTTTTTAAAATATATTTTCTTGCAATTGTCCTCATAATGGACACAAAGTGAAATGCAGGAAAAATAATAAAACCCCCTTTTTTTTCCACTGTGAGGGAGATGGAAGCCTGGAGCAGTTTGCCCAGAGGTTGCTGATGCTCCATGTTTGGATTTGACAGGACACAGCCCTGGACAGCCTTGTGGGGATTGGCTCAGAGATCTCCACAGGTGCCTTCCAACCTCAGATTGTCTGTAATGTAGAATATAACCTTAATTCCAGTTGTGTTTGACACCCACCCTGCACAAAGAAGTGTTGTGCTGCTCACACCTTTGTTACCTGTGAGCAAAACCAAATCTGAACAAACAAACATGGGAAGCTCCTACAACACAGACTGCACCTGGCAGCTATGCAAAGCCATTCAGTAGGAACAGTGTCACTTTGCTGGTTCTTTTGCATTGGCAGTGCAAATGTTTGGGTAAAAATACTTGCAAAGGTGATATAAACACAATTTGGTGACTATTTTCACAGATTGCTGTGCTAAGTACTTTTTAATCTCTTATTGTAGGCCACAGGTACATGCTACACTGGTTTCTAAATAACAATTTTATGTTCTGCTGAGCTGCAAAGCTGGACATTAATTCCCTTGTGGGAGCTGCTCAAATAGATGCTTTAACAAAAGCAAGGAATCTGCTCAGTAAATCACCAGCAGGTTCTGTTGTCTGCGGGAGGTGTTTGAACACCAAAGGAGGCATCAGTTCTTTGTGATGATTAGAGGATTGTAATTTTCAAAAAATATGTTGTCTCCATTTCCCCTGGGTAACATTACTGGCAGCATATTTGATAGCAGAAGTTGTGTTCTTTGGTGTTTTGTGTCAGTTGTCTTTGAGTCACCAAGTTAAATTGTAGTAAAATAACATCACTATTTCTACCTCTTTCTCATTTTTTAAATGCTTCCACCCTCTTAGAAGGTAAAGTTATGAGAAATGTGATAGAGAGAGAACCATAGGCAAATTTCAGTGCCAAGCAATCTTCAACTCAAAAAAACATGTCATCCTGGGAATATTCCTCTGATTTATTTAGCACTAAGCAGTGTTTAAAGCCAAGTATCTGCTTTTGGTCCTGCAGACAACGAAGTTAAAAATTGTGGAAGAATAGATGTTCTGAAAGAATTGAAGGATTTTGGTTTGCTTTGGATTTGGCAATTTTCTCATCTCTTTTTCAGTTGCACCTGTCAGTGTGTCATTGAGAATGTTTAAATATGTATATTAGAGGTATGAGAGGTAAAAAGAACATTAACTTCTCTACAATACCCTTGCAAGTATTAAAATGCTGCTGCTGAGTAGAAATGAAATAAATCTTTTAGGAAAGTTACTGTGAGGCACCTGTGAATGTATTTCAGGGTTCATTTTAAAGAAATTGACAATTGACCCTTTCAAAGTTAGTTTTGAGATACTTTAGAGGGATAAAAACATTTGCTCTGACACAAAGTTAACTGCAGATTAGTGTAACACTTATATTTCATTCAATATCTTAATTCCCACAAGGGATAGTTCATGTACAGCTTCACAGTTTTTATGTGAAGAATCAACCCAAACCTTCTCACAGAAACATGAATATTATTTAAAATAAGATTTTTGAATACACAAACATGAATGTATTTGCATATGAAGACAGAGGTGTGACTGTTCTGCTGTTACTGCATCTTCAGATAAACAATCAGATGAAAAGCAAACAAACAATCCCTGAAATGCTGTAAAACAATAATTGAAGCAAAGTAAGGAAGTTCAAAATACAATTTTGATCTGATTGATTTCTCAAAAAGTGAGTTGGTGATGGTGTGACACTTCTTAAAGCTATCAGGGTGCATATCTGTGCCTTGCACTAGAATGAAGGGCAGTGCTCAGGCACTGATGCTGCAGAGCTGTGGCCAGGTTGGGGCTGGTTGCACCCCAGAGGGGGCAGCCTGTGCCACCAGCTGGGCACTGCGTGGCTTCTGTGCCTCCTCACCACATCCCAGGTATGTTGTGGAACAGGAATAAGCTCTCTGATGGAATAGGAAGCGCTCTGGAATAAAATTTACATGAACAAACTGGAAATAGCATTTGCTTAAATATGGGACTTTTAATCAGTAAAGCACCTTCTAATGCCTGAAACATGCTAATGAAACTAATTTATTGCTGTGTTAATTGATTGATCTAATGTAGAGACATTACACAATATTTATCTTTCAGTTGAACCATGTTGCCAAGCACTGATGATTGTTGAAGTAAAAATATCTTTGATATCTAAAGTTTGATTATCATGTTCAGATAATGCAGGAAGTTTCAGTGCAAAAATGTGATATTCTTTTGTGGAATTTTTGTTGATGGTAGAATTAAAATACTTGAATTTGAGTGGATTGTTTTTAACAACATAGAGTTGTCTCACTGTTATTCTTGGGTTCTGCATTCCTCACTTTGTAACTGACAGTTTTGGTTTTAGTCTTTCATAACCTATGATGCTTGACATCAGACTTAAAAAAAGCATCCTGCTTGTTTTGATCTAAGTGAAATGTGAAGAAGTAGGGCAAAAATTGTTTGGCCAAAGTATATGAAAATTCAAACTTTCATCTCTTTCCCTTCTGCCAGAATTGCCTGCTACATTGTGTTTTGTGGTTTTGCACATACTGACGTTGAAGATGTGTATTACATGGCATTCTTCAAATCTCTTAACTTTTTCCTTTCCCTGCTCTGGCAATTGAGAGCATTTATGAATGTTAGAGGGAAAAGAGGAAAGAAAAAATACATTAGCAGGAATAGAAACAGTGATAAAATGGGCAAGAAAATGCAGGAAGAAAGAGACATGAGATGCTTGATGTTAAAGCAGAAAGGGTTGAATACAGTAAGGAACTGTGCATAAACACTGGTACTTGAGGCTTACTAGAAGCATTTGGCTTTATGCAGCTGGGTTTATCCAAACATATGAAGATGATATGATTGTAGATTTTCATTTTACAATAGATGTATCTAGGCTTTGACAGGCAATTTGTGAAATAATCAAAGCTTTGTACAGGACATGAATAACTGACACATTTCCATTAATTATTCAAGTCTATGAGGGAGCAATTTTTACAAATCTGCTGCCTTTTTGCATATGGTAAAGAGCTGTCCTGCATCCTCTGATTTGATCAGACCAAAGGTTTGCAAAATTATTTCTTACCAGTGGTTTGTCTTTTTTAAATGTTTGGAATAGATTCTAAAATCTCTGACCCGAGCTAGGCAAGGGTGCTTATCACAGCAACACCATTAATAGCAGTCCCAGTCTTCAGACAGTTGCTGTAGATGGAAATGTACTCCAAATACACATCAGCACTTAAGATACTTGCTGACTTCAACTTGGTTCTGCTGTTAGTAGTTTTATGGAAGTTAGCAGTCAAGTAACTACTCACTGGAGTTTAAATGACATTTTTTGATCAGGAAGAATATTTTACGTAGACCCTAATGATTGACATGAGGCATGTAAAACTAACAAGATATGCCTTTTGTATAGAAACATTGTAATCCTTTACATGTCAGATAAAAATTAAACATAGTCAAAATTTGCAGTCAGAATATATATTTTGATGTATTTAAAACTATTTTTGTAGTTGCTGATTTTCTTCTCAATTATTAAAATAAAAAGGACTAGCAAATCATTTTGTTTTTCTTAGTTCTTTATTTCTCAGCTGCATTTCTATAGGTTGTTTCTTTTTCAGCAGTTGGTCTTATTAAATTTGCCAGCAATGCCCAATGAAAATAAGCTTAATTCAGGTGAAAGAATCTGTTTAAGTCTCTTGACTACAGTTTTCTTCCTTTTCCACCCAATTTCTTGCTCTCACTTGCATTTTCTCAGTCTTGCAGTTTTAAGGCAACACTGAGTCAGAAGTGTTTGAGTATTCAGAAATACAATTGGAGGACTTTGTCCTGCAGGAATGGGTAATAATGAAAGTATTACAGAAACACATCCCTCTAAGCTCACCCTAATGAAACACCTCAGTGTTGCAGTGCTCCAGGACTGAGACACCTCAAAGAAAAGGTGTTTGTCATTTTTGTCTTGGTGTGATGCTCAGTAAAGCTGGGATGTCATTCAGCAGCTCCATAATGCTGAAGGAGTTTATATATGTATTTATTGCCCCACTATTGAGCCTACCATTAAAAAAAATCAACTTCACTTTGAAATAGTGTGGCTTACACCAATTACCATCTCAGGAAAGACAGTGAGACTTGCTTTGCTGAGTTAATTGCTATGAATTGTTCAACAGGCCTCACAAATAGGTGTTTATGAGCATATTTCCATCAATTAGATTTTTATCATGCTTCTTAATATTCAGAGTGACCTTTACAATGCTTATGAGAAGAATAATTTAGTGCATACTGTACAAGGATTGAATACTCTCCAGTCACCATTGGAAACATTTGAGGATTTGTGATCTTTACAGTCACCTTGGAATAAACTCTTGTTTAATGCTGCCTGAAAAAATAAGAATTATGTTTAAAATTACTGAAACAAATGACAGATGCTATGCTATGATATTTCTTTTGCATGTGTAGAAGCATACAGGAAATGCTCTCCATTGCATTGGCTGAAAAAATGGGGCAAAAATAAAAAGCAAATAAATTTGACAGCAACAGTTAAAAAGCACTTTGTGTGTTGCTAACTGGTGTATATTGGTTTCCTTTGTAATCACACAAATTATCAAGCTCTGAAACAAATGGAGATTATGTTGAAGACAGCCAATGTCAATGTAAGAGCAAACTCCAGTGCTGTACAAAAGGAGCTTTTCTCTGGGCTTTGCATTTTGAGATGTTCAATTCCTATCTCTTTTGCAAGGAACTGGCTGGATTGGGATGTTTTTGATTTTTTTTTTTCATTGGGCCCCATGAATTCTGTCATCACTTTCTATCCTTTTTTTCTCCAAGTTAACAACAAGCTTTGTAATGGAAGATCATTCTGAGGGATGAGTTGTGATTCTCAGCAGCACATCCTTCTTCCTTGCTCTTTGCTGCATGCCAACAAACTCAGCAAGTCCTCAGCAAAAGACAGGGTTTCTGAACTCTGGGGTTTGTGTGTCTAACACTGAACTTGTAGCAGTGCAAGAAGAGGTTAAGATTTTTCTGATAAAAGAACACAGAGCCAGTTAAAGTTTTGTGTCATTACAGCAGTGATCCTGTTTCCTTGGTTACAAGTCACATGCACTCCCTTGTTAAAAAGTGAATTCTTTATAATTCAGGCATTTCTGTACCGAGCAGGTGTTTCTGAAATTGGTAGCAAAAAATGGGCTCCAGAGCCAGGAAAGTTTCAGTTTGGAGGTTGGGCACACCATTCCTGTCAGCATGTTTACTGCACACTCATGTCTGGCAGGGAGCTGCCAAGGTGGATTTGGTTAGCTAAATCAGAAACTGTTTCTAATTTTAAACATATGGAAAAATCCTGCTTCTATTTTGTCCATACCTAACTCATAAACAATGGATCCAATATTTTTTAAAGCTCCTGGTGCCATTTTTGGATCTGGAACAATTTTTTGCATCCAGGCTATGAAAAGTGGAATGCTAGAAATGCTAATATAGTTGAGTGTGCAGGACTTCAAAGTCCTGTCCTCATTCTTGATATCATTAAAGCACTTTACTGTGGAATAAGGTGTGGTTATCCTAAGTGAGTAAAAGATTAAAGATGTTCTTGTCAGACAAGCCATATGACAGCTGTACCTGACATTCAAATATAGAATTGCTGCACCTTCCTTGTAAGCAGTGTGGTTTCTACCAACATTCTCACTTTATTCCCTTCTGATTATCAGCACTGCTTAATATATTGAATTAATGACATACAGGAATAGAATTTAACCCAAGAAGATGTCATTATCATAACTTGTTAAAGTGCACAGCACAGTGTCAAGGTGTTAGTTTAAATTAATTTTACAGCAGTACATAAAACCAGAAAAGTCCAGATTGCAGCAGTCTGCAGTTGTTCACCAGAGTCATTCTTTTAACTGGAGTGACTTGTTCAGTAACAACTTCCAAGTGAAGTTTTCAGCCTAGAGGAGTGAACTGAAAATACTGGAATTTTTCACAAAATATATTTGGGAAGGTAGAGCAATAGAATAAAGATTTGTCAACTACTCTGCAGGATTTGCTCACTGAGCTTGGGCAGTCCTGTGTCACATTGTGATTGAGGTCTGGGTGGCTGCAAACCAGAGTCAGTCAACAGGGACTTGAGGCCTATATTGTAATAAATGTGAAATGAGGGCAAACTGAAACATGAACAGGTGAATTGATTTGAAAGAGATAACTCAGTGTTGTTAATGCAGGAGGGAATTGGTTTACATGGAGGGCTGTGGGAATGATGATTTCTGGACAACAGAATCAACTTAGAATCAACGAGCACAGGAGTTTGTTGAGAGAAGAATGGGGCATGAACAGGAGCAAACAATAGCTGGGTTTTAGTGGGTAACAGTGTTGTGGCTGTCAGTGTGAATTATTATAGAAAGAAAACTGGAGAAGGTAGGGAATACGAGAATAAATGAGTAGAATAAGAGTAGAGGAGTGCTGTAAAATGTAATAGGAGCAAGGGACTGAATGAGACAGTTTGGACTGATTGAGGAGAAGGTATGTTAAAATGAGGTGAAAAAGGGAAAATCGTGGAAAAGATTGTAAAAGAAGAGAGCACTTACACAGGATTTATTTTCCTTTACTGCATTTTATGTACAGATAGAAGAAACCATTTCATTAGAAGGGTATTGGGATTTTCTTTCATTTTTTGAAATGGCAATGATAGCTGAACTAGCAACCAAAGGTGTTCACCACAGGCACAGAATTTTTATTTTAACACTACATGGAAGGTATTTTGTCTTCTGAAAACAAGCCTTGAAAAAATATACATGGATGATTCTGGAATTTTAGAGTATTCTTACTGTGTATTAAGATTCGGCTCCCCATAGGACCTTGGGGTGGGAAGGTCTGGTGCAGTGAGCATTCTGCATGCAGTTACCCCATGTACAGAGTGATGTAAATGCCTGGCAAGAGGAGATCCCTCTGCTTTGGCTGTCTGACCAGCTAGGTGGGCATTCAGGGGACCTGTTCTCTATGTGCTGGGACAAAACTGCTCTCATCCTTTAATCCTCAGCTCTGTAAGCTTCCATTCTCTCCATTTCATACCCTGAATATATTTTTGTGAAGTGCTTTCAGCGTAATTCAGGATCATTATTTTAAAGTACTGGGAACTTGGAAAATGCACAAGCAAACAGCTTTTGTCTTCAAGTTCATTGTCTGCATACTTTAACATCAATTCTTGCTCATGTAAACATTTAGTAAATTCTGAGGTAATTTATATGTTGATCCTCTCCATTCAGCAGTATATGTACTCTACTCATCCTGAAATACTGGAATCTGGATGTCCTCAGTAGGAAACAATTTATTTGTGCAGTTCTAAAACTCTGCTGTCACTGTTCATTGGTATCAGAATACTGCTAGCAGACATATGAAATTATGAAATGTGCATTTGTGGGGCATATGCAAATACTCACAAAATTAAATCTAGTGCCAATTTTAACAATATTTAAAATGCAGATATTTGTGGTATCATCTGTGTCAGTTTACTGTGCTCATTCTCCAGGCCTAAGGTATGGAGTGTATGGAAGGACAGAGGAAGGAGATCCATGTGCCTTGGAGAGCAGCCCCAAGGGGACAGGGGAGCCTCTTGGGCAGGGCTGTGTTTGGCTGGAAGCACGTTGGCACCTTGGGCTGGTTGTGGTTCTGCCTTTTAGCTGTGGCTGCTGCTCAGCCAGGCCTGCCCAGAGCCTCAGCCTGCCTGGCAGCCCCACTTCCAGTCTGTCTGTGTGAGATTCAGTCTCCCTGAGGGCTCTGTTCTGCAGCTCTGTGCTGGGCTTTTTGTGCTGTGTTTGTCTCCAGAAGCAATGCCACGCTGTTGTACCTAAATCTTGGATAAAACAAAAGCATGTTTCAGTTCCCATGCAAAATAATGAATCCAGAGTTGCAAAGCATAACCATGAAAACAGTCAAATACAAACCAATGTCTGTAAATCTGCTCTCCATTACCCTCCTAGTCTGCAATGATTCCTGACAACAATTTTACAAGTGTAAAACATTGACATTGAAATTTTCACGTTTGAAAGAGCTGGACATCTCTACAAGATTGATAAAAACTTTCCTAGCAAGGATGTAGAACATGTTTCTACTTGAATAGCTAAGAAATATAACAGGGCATTTTGTTTGTTCTTCCCTTCAAGTAACAGTAATCATCAAAGGTTCAGATTGCTTTTTGTTCATTAACAAGTATACATAATTTGTAAAGGAAGCTACCTCTAGTTATTTATTTCTACTATCTTTGCAATCATCTAGTTATTTCTTTTTACTATGTAAACCAGTTTTTGGCATGATTGTCTGCATAGAATTATTTTTTAAAAATTGTTTCAATGGTACACCTAATTTAAGGAAAAAGAGTTTTATTTTCTATGTGTTATCCTACTTTTTCTAGTAAATGGGACTAGACATGTCTGGACAGTTTATTTCCTGGTTATCCTCTCTCTCTGTAACAATTTGTTCCATTATTCTGCTGGAATTGACTTTTTCAGAGGAGGAGAGCACTGAGGAGTTTGCAACTCAGTCAATCAATAGCTGAGAATGTGCTGAAATGCTGGGAGTGTGAGCAAGTGCAGATGCCTCCGTGTTCTTGCTGTCAGTGCTGTGTGACAGTGTCTACCTTCCAGCATGTGGGAGCTCTCATATTTGGAACTACCAAAGCTGTGTCCTTTTGTCCCTTTGAAATCAAAGCCCCCAAAATTAATACAATATTTTAAATTGGGCACAGAATTTTTCAATATAAAAAGCCCACAAATATATGGAATTATATTGCACCCCAATGCATATTTTTATGTAGGATCCAGGTCATGAAAGAGCACCAGACTAGCCAAAAAATTTTATCAAAATGAATATTTTAATTTGGTATGAAGATAATTTTTCATGCTGCTGAGCAGGTGAGAGTACATTTAATTGCCTCTATAGTGACTGCATAATGGGACATGGGAATGGTAGGAGCCATTTACTGCAGGAGTGGCTCAGGTGCCTCACTGTGTCACGTGCACACCCCACAGACACCCCTAATGGAGCTGTATAATGTTCTTTTAACAAATTTTTCCCTTCTTGAGCCAATTTCCTGGCCTTACCCAAATCTACATGAGTTCTCTGTAATGAATCTGTGATTTTTAAAGCTAACTTTTTGGCCTCCTGCAAAACAGTTTGTAATATTTATTCTACAGCTGCACTTAAACTAGCTGATCTAAAATTGCTCCTTAAGTTTCTCTTTCTGGAGCTTATTTTAAGAAAATTGCCAGCTTTAGATATTCACAGTCAAATCTCAGCATATGAAGATTGCATAACAGCCAGCTCAGGAGATGTATTTTGGAGAACTTACAGGTAGGGAAAGGGAACCATCTGCAGGTCCCTGACAGAAAACAAGTTTCCAGCAGAAAGTGTTTTGAACACTGTTGATGTGAACATGTTGTTTTGTAAGAAGCCATCTGGTCAGTCGGAGCAATCTGTGTGCAAGTGCAGATGGATCCAGAACCCCGAGTTCCCTCTCCTGCTCCTGGGGACAAGGCCCTGGGGACCCCCCTGTGAGGATGTGCTGACCCACTGCATCCAGCCAGCCTGGGTCCCACAGCTGAGCTCTTTGTGGGAATGGCACAGTGCTGGGACAAGGAGAAATTCCCCAAATTCCATTCTCTGTCCAGCAGAGTGCAGGTAGGTGGGATGGCTTGGAGCAGATGGGATGGTGAGCTTTCCTTATTGATAAGTTCTTATAGCTCACAACTCTTCTAGTGATGTTTTTTGAAATTAGAATTTGAGATATACAACTGAAGAGGGAATTATTTCTTTAAATATATGTTCACAGAATGAATAGAAACTGATTAATGGAACTGAAAGAAACCAAACAAAATAATACCATATTTATCATATACCTTATAATATATTTTGGAGTAGCATAGCATGCAACTGTAGCACTTGAAGATGTTTTTGAAGCTATATTGTTCTCACAAAGAGTGAGGTTATTTCTACTCGTGATTTTCTCTGATGTGTTGAAAGGAACTTAGGGGCTTCTTACTCACTTTAACCAGTCTGCATGGCAAAATATATTACTTAAACTACACTAGTGTGGCCTGGGGAATGTGACCTCCACAAAACCCAGTCTGGTGATTTGTGACTTTAATTCTCTACTTAGTAAAATCTTACACAGAGTCATGAAACTTACAGACACAGTTTATAACAGATGACTCCTGGTACAAACCAGTTACTGAAATTCAGTGCGTGTTCAAGAGAAAGACTTTAATTTGACATTTTCAGCTTGAATTCTATTAACAGAGGAAGCTTGTTAGAGATACTTGCTAACGACACAGACCATCAAAAAATCACTTTTCTTCTACGAGTTTCTAAAATGTGGGAGAACAGGAGAACTCCCAGACCAGCACGTGTGTGTTGGATGTATAAAGGCAGCACCTCCAGCGAGAACAGGATTTGGGGGATTTGTTCTTTGGGAAGCAGGGCCTGAGTTCCCTGACCTACCAGGTTGTGTCTATCTCCTTCTGGTCAGGGCACAGAGCCCTGTTCTCCCTTCAGTTCCTAAACACCCATTGCTGTGTCAGACTGCCTTTCTGATTCCCTGTGAAATGGAAAAGGGCATTTCCAAGGTGTCTGGTGCAGAAAAACAACCCCTGTAAGGCCCTGCCTGCTTTCATTCCTGCCTGGTGACCATCCCAGTGGGCACTGCTGTGTTTGCACCCTGCACATCAGGCTTTGGTGCACAAGGAGCTGCTCTGCATTCAGCCAAGGGCCCTTTCCATATTGGGTGGTTCTCTGTGGCAGCTGCAAACGCTTTTGGCTCTGGATGGCATTTGCAAACAGTTTTGGTGAGGTGGATTTCTGTAATGTATTGTCAGAGATATTGCAAGCTGAGCTCTCAGATGTGAGTTTATGATGTTTGCTCCAGATCCCCTGAAATGTCAATATCTCACAGCAGTTGCCCTTGAGAAATCTGTTATACAGAAGAAAAAAGGGAATAATTATTGAAAATACACCGTTCTTTAAATCAGAATGAGTGTGTGCAAATGTATTCCCATATGTAAATTTTACATAATTGCTTGAATGGCAGAATTAGTAGAATTATTTTTTAAAAAATAAATTGCTAATGAAACAACGTGTCTTTTTTCCTTTTCATGAAGCTGTTAGATTTGGAGTATTGCAAGAAAACCTATTCTGTAATGCTTATTTCACTGGGAATAAAACCAAAGATTAAGTTTAATTACTTTTCCACAGTGGAAGAGATTTTGAGGAATGAATGAGGCTATGCTGAGGATGGAAAATAAACTTTATTCCTTTATTTTAGCATATGAAGCAATAAGAAATACTCATGAAACTGTGGTTTAGAACAATCTGTTTATACATCTTATATTGCAGTCTTCCAGTGCTTATTCATACTTGTTTCAGTGCAACACTGTCAGTAATGGATAAATGGATGCATCTATTCAAATACCTAAAGCAAATATCTTCATAAGGGAGGTATCTTTGTACTTGTGCATGTACTTGGCTTTAATCCAGACCATAACAAGCTTGTTTATGCCCAACTGCACAGTTTTTCAAGAGGAGGTGGGTTATTTCTTTTCCCCATTTGAACTTGTATTGAAAAATATTGCAGCAGCCATCAGTTTTTCCTGTGAAAACAGCAGGAATTAGCTACAGGCCATCACTGAAATTCAAAACATCCTACAGAAGCTTTGTTCCTTGGTTTTGCTTATCTGCCAGCTGTAAACATAATCCATTCAATTCTGTTGTATTATGGATCCTATTTTTGTGGTGTATTTTTAATATGTTTGGTACTTGTGTGGTGGTAGCAGAATCCATGAACAGTTAGCTGAAGTATCCTAGAATAACTTGATGTAATTATAGGTACTTGTCTATTAATAACAAAAAATTCATACTGTGCAGGCTTTCTTCCCTGCCATAGCCCTTCACATCATTAACCAGTGAGCAATGAAAGTGATTTTGGTTGGTTTTTTTTTTTTACTTTAGACTGCTTCAGAGGTCTCCAAATACATCCTCTGGAGATACAAATGAGGCCAAGTGTCAGCTCAGAAAAGCCAACTGACCTGAACTCTTGAGGTCTGTGCAGCCCCTCAGCCAGTGCTGGTGTGTGTGCAGCAGCAGGGCTGGCACAGACATCCATCCTCTCCCTGCTTCCACTCCCTGCTCCTGCATGGCCCAGGGACAACACCCAGCCAGAGCTTTGTGTATTTACAGCATCAGTCTGACATCAGGCTCTGCTGCTCTGTGAGGATGGAGCCAGAACAGCTGCACATTTCCTAATGCAGACCTGCTTTGCAGCTAAACAGGCTTCTTCAGTTTACTCTTGCCCAAATAACCCAAATTTAAACAGAAATTCCAGGAAGGGTTTGTACTGGGATGGCTGGGGTCACCATCTCCAAGAGCAGACCGAAGTCATTCTTCTTCAAATCTTTACATATTAATTACACAGTGCTCCACAATTTGATTATACCAACAGCACTATGAAGTTTTATTTTGAGATGAAGATTTTAGAAGTGTATCACAATTACACTTAAGAGTTTAGTAAAACTAAATATGTGTTAAAAAGAGACCTGCTAATCACTGAGTCTGAAAATTAGAAATATGGGCTGTGCAAACAGCAGAGTCCACTTCTTACTGTTCCATGTCTATATGACTTCTGAAATCTTGTTTCTCCAATTCTATTCTTATATTTAAGAACACATAAATTAATTCTTTATAAGAGATTTAATTTATTAGTTTTAATACAGTAAATCTGGTAAATCATATATATATACTGAACAGCTCTAAATGTCTGACTCTTAGAAATCTTTCAGTAGAAGACTCCTACATAATAAAAGAGATAAATCCTAAAGCATCAGCTGTTGAGAATAGCCAGGTATGACCAAAGGGAAAAGAAATGGTGTTAGTTTGCATTGTCAGGGAGACTGAATATTTTATCATATTTTTACTTTAAGTGCTACTGCTGAGTCAAAATGCATCTAAATCCTGAAGGCTCCAAGAAAATCCAGTGCCCAGCATTGCTGAGCACAGGGCAGGGATAAGATGCAAAGTTTTCCTGCCTGTGGAGCTGTCACTGCAGTCGGGTTCCGTGTGTCACCTGAGCAGGGCACAGCCTCTCCTGGCTGCTGTTGAGGCCAGCACAGCACCACTGCAGGGCACACACTTCCCCTCCTGTCTGCTGGGGCTCTTCTCCTGCTGGCACAGCACAGCTACCCCAACAAAGGTAAAACTGCCTGATCTCATGGCCTGCTACTGACCAGTGACACAACGGCTTTACTGACTTCTAAACTAGGGAGAGTTACTATGTAGTTCAAAATTTACTTGGAGCCATAAAATGTCCTCTGTCAAGGCTGACTATTCTTCCTAATAGCAAAATCTTCATGTGGCCAAAAGCCACAAAACTCAAAGAAACAAGAAGGGGAATTCATAGGTAAATGAGCAAAGTGCCTGTCCTGTGATCCTTCTGGAACAAAACTCAGCTGGCCTCCAGAAGCAGATTCTTTGGGCAGCAGCAGCCATTTCCAGGCTTCTCCAGGAGCTGGAACTGAGAAGGTTCAGCAGCTCCAGCTGCCAGGAATGTCACTCCAGCCCTGCAGCTACACTGCAGTGGCTGCCAGCAGTGGGACGGTCATGGCTGCTCACTGCTGTCCTAAATGGACTCTTCTCTAACATTCTGGCAAAGGAGCAAGCTTATTGCAAATCTGATTTATTTTTATTTTGAACTCCTTGGGAAAGTTCTGAGTTATAGAGGGACCAAGATGATAGACTTTTTAAAGGCTCTGAATCTGATGGTATCTGGAGAGCTGACCCCGAATTTCAGGAGCTCCTGGCCAGCAATGCACCACGCATTGAACTCCCGCTGGAGTCAGTAACAAATTTTGCTGCCTGTTAACCTAATTTGGAGTCATAATGGAGAAAAAAGGATGAGCTGCATTTATCACATTTTCATTTTACAGAGAAAATAATTAAAATATGATTAAACAGAAAATATGATTTTGGTTGCTGGTTACTGTGGTTGTCTTTTTGCTGGCCAGCCTGATGCTTGTTCAGTTTCTGTCTAATCCATCAAGATGGTTGCATCCCAAGCTGGCTCCTGTAGTCATTTACTAGGCAGTGTCATTCTTCCATGAGCTTTCTTTTCTGTCTTGGATTAAATGTAAACATCAGTCCCTGTCTTCATTACCAAGAACAAAGTCAGCGTTTCCCTTGTTATTCTGCTGATGGTACTCATTTATTTACATATTTCCCCATCTTGATTACTTTTGTTTATTTAGAGAGCACAGATCTAATTGCACTATGCCAAGTCTCAACCCTCTCCCTGTGACTGTGTTGCCAGGTGCAGTTGTACTATTTTCTACGGTTTTTCTTATCTAACTCAGTGGGAATTTCTTTTTTATCTTAGGAAAACTAAATAATGGGCTAAAATGAAGAATAATTTAGAAGCTCCCAGGGGTTGAGATTATGGCCTATATTTTTGAGGTTTTTAGGTCATGGATCACTATTAGTATCAAGCTTATAGCTGGAATGCAATAACATGCCCTTAGTATTTAAAAAATAAAACCCAGAAAGAATGATTGCTGTAGAGCAGTGCTCTTCATGTTATTGTTGCCACCATATTTCCCAGAAAAGTTATGATTTTTGGAGCAGTTTTTAAGTTTGTTCATTTTTTATATTCATAGCTGTTATTTTTAATGTGCCATTGATTCAAATCTGGACCTGTTCCTAAGAATGGTCACATCAGCTCTCTCCTGCCTTTTGCACATGTTAGTGTCATGTGTAATCTTCATGAGAAATGAAGATACTTCAGAGAAGCAGCTGATACCTCTTAACTTGATGGAGCAATTAAAACTGAAGCACTTCCTTGGAACATCAAAACAACATGTTTTGATCACAACTTTTCTCTATCATTCCATTTGCTTCTATGGTAATTTTAAAAGAAGGGGCTTGTGCTTTAAAATAAAAGAACGATGGTAATTGTTTGTGCAGGTTCTTATGATGGGCAGTTTACTGCCAAACCCAAAACAAAGAGCAGTAAGTTGCATTATTCCCTTGGAGACTATTTAAACCCACTGAAAGCTGCATCTGTTTGGGGCAGATATTCCTGCCTGGAATATGAATCCAGAGTCAGGGAGCATGGAGGGGACAGAGCCCTCAGAAGGGACCCTGCAGCCAGCTTTCTCCAGCAGGGCATTGCCCAGCTCAGAGCTGGAGCACCAGGAGCCCATGGGAAAACAGGAGTCTGCTAACTGCTGCTCTTCCCAGCTGCTGAAATGAGGTGTGTTCAAGGCTGAAAGCCTGGCATGCTAAAGTAAGGCAGGAAAATGCACCAAGTTTTTTACTGCCATTAGTCTCAGTATATTAGTGAGCTCAGGATCAGGTAAATGATAGGGATGAACTGACAGGAAGAAATATTTTAAGCTTTCAGATTTTTCCTCTCTGTGATACTGGCAAAATTAAACAAATTTGAGGAGATGATTTTTTTTTTTTTCCCCAGTGCTTGGTATGGAACATGATTAATTAATAGCATTTTGTGTTCTGTGTAAACTAGAGGTGGAGGGCTTAGTGATATTAATACTTAGCTCCCTTTACTGGCTTCATATGTCCTGGTGTCTGAGAAGGCATTTGCTGTAAACTCTGTTGTTATGCCCAATGCCAATTGTATTGATTATGTGCTGTTTAAAAGCTAATTTGATAATTAAAGTTGTCTGCCTTCAATATTAAAATTGTTGTGTGCAAAGTTTGTGAAAATGGAGGAGGAAGTGTAATGCACTGCTGCCTCAGCACGTGGGAATTGCTGTCTGCCAAACAAGAATTTTAGTTTATTTTCATGTGCATGATGCATTGTGAATCCTAATGCACATCTTCTATCTTCAATTACCTCAGTATTTTCAATAAAAATGTATTCTAGCTGTCTGTGCTTTCCTTAAAGATAATTACTTACTAGCGGGAAACCCCAAATCCAGGTATTCACTGAACACTGTTCTTCTGAGAGCAAATCTGACCTTTTGTTATTACATAAACAGCCTTGGATCATGTTCTGCTTCTGAACCACTTGTTCATGAAATCCCCTCTCGCTGGGTGTGGTGGATGGTGCTGCTCACACACAGTCACCCCTGACAGGAGGAGAAGGAGTAGAGCTGAATGCTGGTGATTTCCAGATGGAAGTGGATGGAACAGCCAAATTTGCTACCTTTCAACTGAGCACAGAAATACAAACCTCAGATATATAAGTTATAAATAGATGTAAATCTGTGTGTAGTGGTTTCTCTCTTCCTAGTTAGCTGGGCAGGGGTTGTTTGCCAGAGCACAGTGTTCATGCATTCTGTTATTCTGTCTGGGGCATCACAAAACATGGAGAGTAACCATTCCCAAATGCAGAGGTCATTGTGCAGTGGAAAGCCAAGGAATGAGAGGATTAGATGGAAATTGATGTAAGGTCACCTCTGCAGGGTTCTGAGCATTTACTGAGTGAAAGAGTGTATAACACAGATATTATTCAGTTACAGAACTTTTAGATACAGTAACCATTTTGTTATTCCAACTTCAAAATGAAGTTAGTGGGGAAAAAATGCTGTGTTATCAGGGTTATGTACAGTGTCATGGTTTACATAAAAATTCAAATAACAATGCAGATGTTGATGAAGAAAGTCTGTGCTTTTATGGAAACTGATTTTTAGCATGTGAATGTTCAAGTCAGGGTAATTTGAATTTTAACAAATGGAAACACAACTATGTGTCATTATTTCACTGCGAGAGATCAAACATGTCATGAATGTAGAAGTGTGTATGTGGAAGTAGAAGGAGCTGTACATTAACCAAATGGTTGGACTGAGTGTTGGAATTAATGCTTTTCATTTCTTGAAATTTCATTTCAGATCTAATCTTGATGGAAATGATTATTCAGTCTATAACCTGACAACTTTGCTCTAACAGTGTCTTCAGGATTTTCAGTGTCAAAGTGTACTATAGAGGGATTTTCTTGCTATCTCTTCTGTTAATAATTAACTCTTTAAACATTCAAATTAGATACTTGTATTAATAAATGGAGATCACAGTTTATCATTAATAGTTACATTTAATTTCTAAAAAATTGGGAGCAGTGGCAGGAAACGTGTCTCTAATTATTTTTATACTTCACCAACTGGAAACAAGGATTTTACCCAGCTGACTGCAAAGCAGGAGCGAACAGAGTATGTGAAATGATTTGGTGAATTCAGAATCTTAGTTAATAATGCCACTAAACAGGAGTCTTCCCTGATTTTAATTGGCAGAAGGTGCTGAGATACATTGCATTGTCAGGTCAGAGTTAGTTCTCAATTTCTAATAAGGATCTCCTGATATGGTCTGGGCATTGCTTCACAGGACCTTTTTGAGGAGCAGCCTGACTGAGCACCACATTAAGTGTTGAGGTTATAACCAGAACTAGATTATTATAATGACTAACAGTTAATAACACAAGAGGCAAAAGTCACCAAATTTATCTGGCAGTGAATGTCTTTTTTTCATGAGGTGTGTTTAATATAACTCAAGTAAAACTAGAATTATGAATGTCTCCAGAGAGGCATTTAGGTGTGAGATAGATCTATAGATAGATACGTGAAATGCCTGATCCTGAGCTTTGCCACACTCCCAAGATGTGCTTATTACTTCTGTTCTCTGATCTCTGGCTGATACAAAAGTATGTCCAATTGCAGATATGTTATACTATTTTTATCAGAAACTTCTCTCTCTAATTTTATTCTGAGGAATAGGCGATGAAATGGGAAATAAATTTCTTCATAAAAATGCTCACAACATCAGCCAAGAGAATACTGCAGTTCCGTATACTGAGTATGTAAAGAAAACCCCACAAAATACAGTTTACATTTGGATACAGGGAGAGCAATAAATCAAAGGTATGAATAAACCAGCAGCTGATGAAAAGCACCGGTTATTTTAAGCTATTTTCTATAGATGCACCTCAGGCAGAACTTGACACCAAGACAAAATCAATGAAACTGAATCGTTTGCCAAACAAATGCTGGGCAGATCAATCAGGAGTGCTTAAAAGCTAAACAATGACCCGGTGGGAAGGAGGAATTGATTGCATCAGCAGGTTGCTTTTTTCTTCAGAATGGGCCAAGGTGAGAATGTAGAAAAGAACTTGAGCCTTTCATAGGTGGACATTCCACTGCTGAACTGGGCAGTGCCTGGTGAGCCTCTCTGCCTGCAAGGCTCGGCCTGGAAAACTGGGCTACGGCTTCTGTGGCTCAGGAGGAATAGAATGAAAAGCAGAATGTTTTATTAAAGCCTAACAGGTGTAGCTGGGACAGGTGTAGGCTTAGACGAATTGCAGACTTACTTCAGGGACTTGGGGGAGTTGGGCTGGGAGAGTTACTGCAGCACAGCTACTCTCTGGTTTAGATTTAGGTATCTGAATTTTGTATTTTAATCTGAGTAAAACAATCAACTAACTCAGCCCCCCCAGACTAACCTAGGGACTATTTTTACTGAGTGTGACAAATGAGAGGATTTGCAAACCTTGTAGGTAATGGCTTATTCTTCCTTCTCCATCCCAAACACTGAGTGGCAAAAAGATTTGTCTGAGTTCCATCTTCATGTGCATTTGCCAGAAATAGAATCGTTTTAATGTCTTCATGCCTCTGCCCAAGACTTCATGGAATATTTGACAAATTGAACAGTCAGTACATTTAGAAAGTGTCTTGTTTAGTGCCAGAGACTGTATAGGTATCATTCAACCTCTAGGCCAGAACTGAATTACTAAATCTAATAACAGAAGAGATGGGAGATGAAGCTTTCCCTCCTACTTGATTTCCATGTGTTTTGGGGGGCTGGTCATTTTGGTAAAAAAGCCAGAACTGAGGCAGGTGAATGAAATAAATGTTTCTCCCATCAGGTTTGGAAAAGGGGAAGATGAAAAGGGGGCTGAAAGACTCTTAAATGCATGACTCTTGTTTAATTCTTGAAACTTTTTCCCCCATAGAACGTCTGTTTCCATGGAAGTTGATCAATTCAATTTCAGCTCCAGTTTTCTTTTCATGCTGGATGCATGAAGATGTAATACCTCAGATATACATTGATTTCTGTAAACCTACATTAGATAATGATGTGTCTTAGATTGTCATTATAAAAATTAGCTAAGACATTTAAGATAAATTAATCTCTAATTTAGTTATTAGATACATCATGTTGTGGAGTAGCATCATTTAAATTAGCAGAATTACTTGCAGTTTCTGTCCTTTGCTCACAGACATTGGTGTTCATATAATTACCCTAAATGACCTGATTACCTCAGCCCTGCCTGGTATGAATTCATCTCTCTTCATTTTAGGGGAACTCCTGCCCCTTTTGCCCTTCTCCCTCTGAATAGCTTTGCTCCTTTGGGCTGGCACTGATGTCGTTTTGGGGACATGCCAGCAGGAGGAGCTTGTGCATTAAAATGTGCTTTCCATAAAGCAATCACCAAATCACAGTAATTGCACTCCACTGGTTCTGCGAGGTAAAGCACCTTGTACCTGCCAAGGATTCCCGTGTGCCTCAGACAGCCAAAGCTCTGCCAGCACTGGCACTGTGCTGCTGAATTAACCCATTTTAGATTGAGCAAAGCCCAGTGAGGTGAACATTTAATTTTATTCCATTGTATATTTGATGTTTAGATTATTTTATGTTTACATGTTCTGAAAAATATGTATCTTAAAACAAAATCACAGCCCTCTGAAGCCAATGTCACATGCTGTCTTTTATAAGCATTACAGTATCAACACTGCATTGCTCAATTTTATAAATAGTATAAAAATTATGAGTAATAATATTCATGTTACTAAAAGAAATCCATGGTAATGAGCACAGCTGAAATTGGATTCACATGATCAGAATTCTCTACAGCTACTTAGTATTGCTGAGTTTCAGAATAAGAAATCATAGGGCCACAGTTGGAAGTCAAATTATCCTTGGCTACCAAGAATTAATAACATAGGTTAAGTTAATTTTTAGACTTTTTATTTTAGTGACAAGGAAAATAAGGAATTAAAGATCTAACTTGTTAATCTGGTTATTGAAGGAGGATGTTTGCCACAGGTATTTTATGCATTTTTTCATACAAAGGATTTAGTTACCTTGGAAGACTAAATACTGTAATAGGAATGTGGTGAATCTTGATTTAGGAAAATTCTTTATTTTAACTCAAGCTATTTCACAGTTTTCTGCTTAGAAATTTAGACCAACTAAATACTCTGCATTAAAAAAATCCACAAAACCTTTTCTTTTCTGTTGCTTAGCATCTGAATTGAACATAACTTTTCCATACTGTTTTTTTCTCTTCCCTTTGTGGGGGTGGCTGTGTGTGCACTGTAGCTCTGAAGCCAGTGGCTGGGCTGGACAGCTGCCCTTTCTTACACAAGTGCTCTGCTGCCTGCAGGTGAATTTTCCAGTCAATCCAAAGACCTGTTAAAGGCTCTTGCTTTGCTAACATCTCTCCCATGTGGATGCTCCAAACACCTCAGTGGGGCCCGAGTGTGCCTGTGGCTCTGGCAGGAGGGACTGACCTGTGTGTGAGGAAGGTCACCCTGCACAGAGCAAAGAAACTGCACAGAGAACTTTGGGGATTGTTTAAAAATATATCTGTGTTTGTTTAATATGGCCAGAAGTGCAGATGAGCAATTTCTCCTTTTTGGACTTGTTACCACATTCTGAAGATAGGTATTATAAGGTTGGGGTTTTTCACTTATGACAATAAGCTTGGCTTTGTATGCTGTGCAATTTTACTGTTTAGTTGAGTGGCTAAATGCAAAACTTAGTTTTGTTCATTGATCTGTGTGTAAGCAGTTTAATTAAAAACCATGTGGATTCCTGTAAAAGAATGGCAAAAGTACAATGCTATCCCTTTATACTGTAGTTTTCCGAGGAGTCTATAGCCTGAATATCACCTAGGTAAGCTGGAATTTTCTGTTACTGCTCGTTTTTGAACTTAATGTACTTCTTCTCAGGGTCTTTTGCAAAAGGCTCATTCATGTAAGACTGTAGTCTGTTGTGGGTCAGGAGAGACTGAAGAATTCAGGGATGTATTACCAATGTACTTCATCATGTAATGATACATCCATCCGTGATTAGAGGATTGTTAATTGAGCATCATCCAAGCTCTTGTCTATTTTGCTTGTACCTTTATCACTTCAAAATGCTTTTCCCACCATTTCTGAACTGCAAGTCATAGAGATCCGCTTTTATCCTGTAACTTGCAATCTTCCATAAAGTATTGAAAGTTCTAGTAGTTGTCATTTCTGAAAGAGCCCATTTTGTAATTCACACTTGAGACGCCAGTAGAAAGAATGCAATTCCGTGATGTTGAAGATGTGTGCTGTACTTTGCAGTCATGTGCCAGGCTCTCATAACATCTGCTTTTTTCATGTTGGAAATGACTATACAACAATTTACATATAACACAAATGAGCCGTTCTGTGTTTATTTTCTGTCTCTCTAGTGATATCCCAGCCTCTGGAGAAGCAGTGAGCAAAAGCAGTCGCTCCAAGGTGACCACTCGCTTCCCCAGACTGTCCCGCGGCCACCCAAGGGAGCCCCGGAGCCTGGAGCCTCAGAGTGGTGACCTCTGACCTTCTCCTGAGGTGTCACTGTGGGCAGCACGTACTTTAAGTTGTTCTGTGATTCCTTCCTAGCCTATATTTATAATTTAAGCTCCTGAAGAGACTACAGCTGCATCAACTTAAATCCTGAAAAGAGACATTCATTACCAAGGGTCAT
This sequence comes from Aegithalos caudatus, assembly GCA_013389925.1. Taxonomy (NCBI): domain Eukaryota; kingdom Metazoa; phylum Chordata; class Aves; order Passeriformes; family Aegithalidae; genus Aegithalos; species Aegithalos caudatus. Next base: position 286,621 of record WEIU01024421.1, read on the forward strand.
ATCCTGATTAACTACTTTGGAAGGCAGTAATCACTTTCTCAAAAGAATACGAGGGCTCTTCACCAGAGCTCAGCAAACTGATCGGCATTTCCTTTGTTTGGTAAAGCTGCACTGCACAAATTCTCCTTTGTTCCTCTGGAGTCCTTCTGACACAATGAATTCCTTGTTTGTATTATGTTGTCCCTTTTTCCATGTACAGTTTTCTGTTCCACAGAGACGTGGGCTTCACTTCAAGACAGGTTGTTTTTTTTCCTTAGAAGAACCTTTATGATTATCACTACTTAATATGTCAGAAGGATGTGCTTAAAAGCACCTCACTAATTTATTACCTTCTGTAAATAGAAAGACTGTGTTGTTTTGGTTTTTTTATTGTAAACCTGACACACAAAAGTTTTATAAAATTGACAATGTAGATGATGAGAAAAACATTACAGGTGGAAAAAATAGCTTTTGTACATTTCTAGTTAGATATTCTCAACAGCATTCATTTGTGGGAAGTAATTCTTCTGTAAGAATCAGAGAATGTAATAATTTTTTAGTGAAATTTCAGTCTTCTGTAAGGCAGGTGCAATATTATTCATTTCTACAAACCACCACAAGGATACACAAAATTAGTGTGGTACAAAACAGTGCTTTTAAGTCTTGGATTATATTTTGTTATTAATTTGTTGCTTATGTTACAGAACAGTGCATCATTAACAGGGCAGAGTGGAATTCTTAATCTGATTTTGTAAAACCCTTCACATGGTGATACTTAAAAATTGCCTGTAATGAAAGTGCCTGTTACCCATCACCTCTTATTGAAAATTAATTTATAATGCTACTACTGTAAGAGTAACTAAAAAATTGACAGGAATTGTTACCAGTGATGGAAGTCCTGACATGGATTAACTGGAATCCAGTTCAGTATCCATTAGCTGCACTGCCGTAGGCAGTTAATTATGTTTTTGCTATCTTCTTCTCTTCATTAAGTTTAAGCAGTGTATGTTCAAATTTTCTATCAATTGTGTTCTGGTTTTCCTTTATGTAAGAACATCTTTCCTCTCAGAAGTTTTTTTGGATAACGTTACTTAAATTGATGTGTCTTGTAATTTTATGATCCCTTCATTATATTACATTTTCACATCTTACATTCTTCTCCAGGAAAAAACAAGCTGATGATGAATAACTGACTTTGTACCTCAGTGCTTTACTAAAATTCCAGCAAGCTGGACCTTGTGTTCTGCAGTGCTGTGAGCAGTGGGTGTTGTTCAGGTCAGTGGTCAGTGACTTTCAGTGGCACCTCAGTGAAGAGCTTTGTTACCCACAGTCAGTGGCCTCAGCGCTGCCTGAGCGTGGATTCCCACCTCTGAAATACGGAGCTTTGAGATTGCACTCAACAGCAAAATGTGGCAGAGAGGAGTGAAATTCACTCTCCAGGTCAGAAATTTCAGTAGGTGAAATACCACAAAGTAAAATCATGTCACAGAAACAACATTTCCCAGTCAGTGAGAGCTCTGTTACCTCACAGAGAGAAAAGCCCAAAGGCCAGCCTGGGAGCTCGCTGCTGTGTGTTCATTAACATTAATTACTGTTGGTGTTTTGTGTTAGTGACAGTGAGACACTTACTTAAGAAGAAAGGAACGTGAGTAGATTGGCAGTTAAGTAGCTTCTCCAAACTCTTCAGCCTGATGCACTGCTGATGGTTTAATTTGTCTTTGTTGGAAAGAAAAGTAGCTATAATGATGGTTTCACTTTGAAACAATTTTAACTAATTTTTCAGAAAGTGGAGACTTGGTTAGTAGAAATATGGCACATGTACTAACACTGAATTACAAGTAAATTTGAAAGAAAACACTGTGTGGAAACCTTTGTGATGTATCTGTTACATGAAGCTGTATTCATTTTCAAGAAATAATTCACAGATTCGAGTACTTCTTATTCAGCAAGCTGCAAATGGTAAGAAATTTCATTTGCTGCAGACTGAATTTCTTTTTAGTTGTTTAAAAGGAATTTTTTGTATCTGCATTTGGCTCTTAAAATTATTTCATTCCTGATTATCTTGCTTCTTGTAATTTTTAAAGTATGTATATAGATCACATAAAAATACTAAACTTGTTTACCTTGTACAAATTGCTCTTTGTTAACTTTAAATTGTGCATCAGCTGCTAAGATTACAGTCTGCAAACAATGCTCACTTGGTGATACAAGATACCATGATAGCATACCATTATTAATCCATCTAAAAGCTCAGCTGTGGTTTCTCTCAAGTCCCAGGAAATAATCAAATAAAAGCCTTTCTTCACAAGGTGGCATTCCCACTTTATACCCCTGGTTATGGTGAAGGCTACAGAGGTACCTGCAGGAGTGCCAGTAGGTCCCTACTGACAAGAATGCCCAAATTTTTACCACCTCAAGACATTCTGAAAGGCCCTGTCTTTGAATCCTGTATATCTGTTACAAATCCCACTCTGTTCATTCACAGAACCAGCAAAGCCTCTTGAAGAGGGTTGGTATTAAGAATCCCAAGTAGTTACATTATTCATCTGAAATACCTGTAAGTGTAACAATGATTCTGCCACTGGAATGATTTTATCAGCTTACCCTGTTCACCCAATTCCACGCAGTTACAATTTTTGTACAGCTCTAAACTCCTTTGGCTGACTCACAGCTCTCAAACCCCCGTCCCTGCTCAGTGGGTGGCTCACAATGAGCTGCTGGGTTCATTCCTAATGAATTATTAATTAACTCATTACTGACCATTCCTGCTGGCACCAGTGGCCAGTGCTGTAATCCCAGGACAGAGGACTCAGGACAGGCCGGGCCCTGGAGCTGTTCCTGGCTGCTAGAGCCAGCCTGGAGCAATTTGTGGTCTTGTTTGCATTTCATTCCTGCTTTGTCTTTAGATCCAGGGCTTCTCCTCTGCATCCTTTAGTGTCTGTGCAAAATAAACTGTAAAAAAAGTGGCAAAACTTCTACTGCAATGCTTTTGTCCAGTCACCTCCACCATGAACCCTTCCCTAAGAAACACAGAGCAGGCAGAGCTCTTCCAGCCTTTGCAGACGTCTCCATCAGTATTCACAGATTGACTGTGGTTTTTCAGAATCTCATTTATTTAGAGATTCTCTCATTCATTATAGAGAATGCAACGTGTCAACTTGGTTTTTGCAAATTAAATCAAAGTTCTCAGTAATAATAATAATAATAAATCTCCAAGGTTTATATGAGGCAGGATATTGACATAGTTATAAAGGCTTAAATTGATATGTCCATTAAGTCACATATTCTTAGGCAGATAATTTCAAAGCCAGTCTTTTTAATGGAATGTATTGTTGATATGATAGTTGTAATCAAATTATACTATCTTACAGAATCTACTGCAAGTCATAAACCATCGTGACAGAATTAATACAAGCATTTAGACAAAGAACAGAATGGTATTAAAGATTACTGGCTCAAAATTGTGACCTATTGCTAAGGTGGGATGTGTTTTTTTGTAAGAGTAATGTTTTATTGTACAGAATAATATCTACATGGTAGCTGTCAAATGAATTAATACAAACCCACTAACAATGGGGTTGACTGACTGAGAGCAGCAAGCTAATAATAAATGAGACTTGGTGGACCCCCAGTGAACTAATGATGCTTCTGCCAGGACATATTAATGTTTAAGAACCTGGTATTTTGTTACTAGAATCATTAATTGGTGCTTTCTGGTATTGATGTCAGTCACTTTCCTTCAAAGAATGCTGGGATCTCAGTTCTGGAAGTTTTGTGCCATTTCAAAGGTTCAAATCCGCCACCCCAAAACATTTTTCATGTAATGTATTGGAATTCTGAGATATACCTGTGGATAAAGTACTATTACCTGCTTGAAATTACAATGAGAAACCTGTGGAACAGCTGTTTAAAAGAAAAAAACCAAACTTTTTGACCAAATCCTGCTGCTATACACCCTTGCAAATCTTGGAACCCGCCCTGGGCTCTTCCAGCTGGAACTCTAGGATATATGAAAAGAAACCTGTTCCACAAAAACACGTTTTTCACCTCAGAAACAAAAGTAATGCTTCTGAATTGAATCTTGAGTCACTTCTGGAAAAGTGATTAAACAATTCAAGAAAGTAAAGGATTTCTCTCCTTCACTTCCTATAGGTGAGGTTATTTCAGTCAGCCCCCACATCACATGGAATATTAACTTGATTATTGTTTTGTAAGTTTGGTAGTTTCATAGCATCCTGTATTCAAAGAAACACTTTACTATAGGAAAATATCTATATGAAATACAAAATATATTTAAAATATCAATTAACCTGCTTTGTGTGTCACATATTGAATGGAAGATAAACCACTTGTTCTACAGTGGTGTGACTGTACATTTCATTTATTTCTCACTCTACACTAACTGTACTTTTATGATCCAGTTATAGAAAACTTAGATTATTTAGAAATTCCTTCTACAAAAATAAATGAGACCATACTTCTAATCAATATTAATGGCTTAGTTTTTCATTCATGATAGCATGAATTTATTCTAGACAACAGCACTGAAATGTTTAGAAAGGAATGACTTTTCCAAATTTACAAATTGCTGCAAATAACTGGACTTTAAAAAAATACTGGTTTTTATCACATCAAAACAGAATTTATTGCACTTCCCTGTAGGGGAATGAGTTCCTTTAACAAGATTTCAGAAATTATCTCCATGCCATGAGAGTAGTTACACTGTGATAAGTGGTTTTTTGAGTATTAATCATTTAAGACACTAAACACTATAAAAATGTAAGTATGGTTGAAAATACAGTTCTGAAAGGCTGTGCTTTCCTTCTTAGTTAACACTGAGATGAAGAACTCAGTGTCTTGGATGTGGGACCAAACCTGTTGGCAACTGAAGAAGCTGAATTTCCCTTTTGGCTTAGGGAAGGGATTTTTTTTGTCATTGTTATTATTAAACTGTAGAAAAGATGCTATTAATGAAGCATATATATGTACAGTATTCACATAAGTGTTAATAAACTGTAATATTATTTTAACTTGCTATGCTAATGTTTACATTATAGAATTTTTAGGCAAATGTGTATATATAAAATTTTCTAAATACTTTCTTTTTTTTTTAATATCCTGTGGTATTTTTATTGTAACCAGGTAAAAATATGCTACTTTACCAAGAAGAAAATAAAAAAATAACATCTTTTCTTTGAAGTAGAATGTTTATATATCCTATTTGTCCTATTTAGCTGTTTCGTAATTGCTTCTTTGATTTATGTTCATTTTTTTCAATGTGTTTCTAGAATGATGTATGTACATAACAGACTTTGTTACAATCTTACTTCTTCACATGAGAAGTAGTATTTATTGAAAGCCATCTTGAACATTTCAGTTTATAATCACATTAGATAAATCACTCAAACAGGACAAACAATGCCAGGCAATGCCACCACATTTGTGGGGTTTGGCTTTTTTACAAAGTCCACATCTGAATGTTTTATGTCCTTTTGCTGCACTACGATACAGTTGGTGATTCATATCCAATCCATCACTGTGTCATAACTGGCACTTTCATATCCAGTTCATAACGGGATGCTTCCATATCATGTGAAAAAGGAAGTTTTAAAAAGGAAGCATTATGTGCATTTAATCAATTTCCACCACACAAAGCTGTAGTTAAACAAAAATGAAGTGTTGGTAGATTCCTCATACTCACAGAATAACCTGCTGGTTAATTCAATTACAATTCTTTAAGCCACTACCATTATAGTGATCTAATTAGCTGAACAGTTAATGTTAAAAAAGGACACATTGTAAAATTCACAGTGATGTTTATCTCCATCTTTTAAGACCTGCAGCAGGTTGGGTGTCATTACAGGAGTTAGAAGACAGAACTTTTAATTAGTCTTGGCAGTCCTTAGGATTTTGTTTTTGTTTTTCATATCTCAGTTAAGATCATAAAGCAAAATAATGCTATAAACTTTAACTTAATAGTTTCAGACAAAGTTTTTTTTTTCCTCTTCTGTCTGCTTGAGGTGCTAGAGCACAAATAGCCCAGGGCTGTTGCTGGGGCCTGTATGACCCGGGCATCTCCCTGCCCCAGGGGTGCAGTTTGAACCCTGCAGAACAAGTGGCTGTTCCCAGTGGCTGTTTCCTGGCCACCTGAGCTTTATTTCCTGCCCACCAGCACCTGAGCCTTGGAACTGCATGGGAAGGGTAAAATCTGATCATTAGGGGAAAGACAAGCAGATCCCCAGCCCAGGGCTGGAGAAGGCTGGAAAGCACAGGGTTGGTGCTGTAACCCTTTATGGGCTGGATCCCCTGCCTTGTCCAGCTGCTGGGATGCTGCTGCTTAGTTGCCACCTCTAAAATCCCAAAAAGAACAAGATGATTTGAAGGGAAACTGATCTTTCTGTGGATCCAGGCAAAGCTTCAGGTTGCTTTTGGAAAATTGTAACAGCTTGGCATTTCTACATGGACCTACAGAGTTAATAAAAGTTTTTCTCTTCAGGAAAGGACCTGTGGAGGATTTACTGCTTTTTTAAAAAATTTATTTCCCCAGAAATTTTAAGGAAATGAGGAAAAAGCTTTATACAAACGATCCATCAGAAGAAACAGCAAAGATACTTTTAAGATAATGCTTAGAGTAAGATTTTTGCTACTGCACTTCAGTCTTTCTGAATGACTTTTTAAGCATTGTGAGTGAACTTACTGTATTCCCAAATTTAAAATAGATAGCTGACATTTTGATACATTGCAAGTCGTGCTTGATTTTGTTCAAGAAAATCATCATGCAGATTGTGTGTGTGTGTCATGCCTATTTTCTGAATTATTCTTGCCATTTTTTGACCTGCACTGGGACAGCAGACATTTATTATGTGAGATTTCTAAGAACCATTGTGATAACTTCCTTTGTATTTCCAATTCAACAATATCCATGCCATTTCTGACATTTCTTAATTCCCCAGTATTTTAAAGATGCTCAGCAAGTGCACATACCTCATCCCATACACTGTCATTCCTAATGTCTTTATTTTTAATGTCACCTTCTAGCCTTACTCATAAGCAGCTTGTAATTGGTTCAGTCACATGGGCCCCCCATTAACAGATGTCCTGCCTTCAGAGCTTTGTGCTGAGCAAACTGTTGTGCTCTGGATGAGTGCTCTGCACTTACACTTTGTTAAAAATAACAAGCCTTGGGCTTGGCTTTCTGTGGGAAGCTTTTTGTATGCTTGGGGGTTCACTTTTTACACCTGCTTGTGTTGTTTGTGGTATTTTTGGGGCCTCCAAAATGGGAGCTTGGATCACTAAGCTCTGCCTTTCCCAGTTATCTAGAATTCATGTCTGAGAAATTCACCCTTACATAGGGCTTCAGCTCGGATTTTCCTATTAAGAATATTTTCATGATTAATTTTATTTCTGGTGCTGCCTGTTGTTCACAATCAGCTGAGGTATGTCAAGGGTTTGTTTTACTCAGTGTGAGTTCTATGCCATTGACTTTCCATGGGCTTGATGCCAGTTTGGGCCATTCACTGGACTGCATGACCCTTGTGGGTTCCTTCCAACTCACAATATTCTGTGATTCTGTGGAACTTTGCATGAAAAAAGCCTGGTTTTAATAATTCCAGCTAACATCTGCCAGAGCTGTCAAAAACAATGCCTTTCTTTGGGAATTATTGCTATTATAAAATAGATTTCATGTTGCTATTACATAGCTTCAATTTTTGAAAAATATTTACAGGTTAAGTTAATATAGCAAGAAAAGATTTAATCAGTTTAATAGTAATTTTAAATGTCTAGTTTTTGTAAGTATTTTGCTTTTTCTTCATTTTATTCCCTACTTTTTCAAGTGCTAATTCATCCATGAAGGAAGACGCTTCAACATGTGCCAATTACACTGACAGTTTCTACATTTCAGTTTCTGGTTGGAAATTAAATGATGTTTATTAACATTCTCAATTTTATCTAGAATCATTGAATCATTCAGGTTGGAAAGCACCTCCAAGATCATCAGATCCAACTGTCCCCCCATCACTGCCAAGTCCCTCATTACCCCACGTCCCCAAGTGCCATATGCACACAACATTTAAATCCCTCCGGGGATGGTGAGTCTGCCTCTTCCCTGGGCAGCTGGGCCAGGACTCCACGACCCTTTTGGTGAAGCAATTATTCCTAATACCAATCTAAATCTTCCCTGGGACAACTTGAGGCCATTTCCCTGCCTTCTGTTACTGGGGAGACCGACCCCCACCTGGCTGCCCCCTCCTCCAGGAAGCTGGGGAGAGTGAGAAGGTCCCTCCTGAGCCTCCTTCTCTGCAGGCTGAGCTGCCCCAGCTCCTTCAGCTGCTCCTGGTGCTCCAGCTCCTCCCCAGCTCTGTTCCTTCCTCTGCACACGATCCAGCACCTCCATATCCAGTTCTTGTCACGAGGGCCCAGAACTGGACACAGGACTGGAGGTGTGGCCTCAGCAGTGCTGGGACAGGGGCACAGTCACTGCCCTGGTCCTGCTGGCTGTGCTGTTCCTAAGAAAATTTTCAGGTGCCTTCCAAAGAGGGAAGATAGGTTTCTATGGAAGTAGAAAATCAAATACAATTTAATATAGTTAAGTAACATTCTAGCTACAAATGAAAGCAGGTAACACCTCAGACATCTGTCATTGGAAGTAGATCTTGTTTCCACTGATGTACACAAGCAAGGGTATTTCTTAACTGTAAGACTAAATAAAAAATAATGTCCTTTATATTTGAGCTGCTGAGCAGTTTGAAGGATTTGCTTTTCAGATATGAGCTTTAGATACACGCTAATACTTTGTAGCATGCAATTTAACTACTCAGCTTTATCTTGGAGCAGCTCAAATTCTCAGTGGGCTTTTGTCTAATACAGTGATGGAACACATGTTCTTTGTGCACCCAAAGTGATACGTATGGCTTCACGCAGTTAAAAACATGAGAGGCATTTTTGCAGTGGTACTTTAATTTGAAACAATGCACTAGATATAATTGTCATTTTTGGAAACCATCTGGTTGATATTTTTTAAAGGTAAAAAAAAAAGTGTGAATTGGCAGATGAGATACATCGGTACTTCTGAGCAGTTGTACTGTGTTGGAAAATACAAGGTAATTGGATACTAGAAAAAAGGAAAATAAAAGAAAGCACGTGTTCTGACCCATCAAGAAGCAACAGAAAAAGTGAGTGAGGAATTCAATGTAGGAATATATTAAAAAAAGGTTTAAAATTGTACTACATTGAACTGCTACCATATGTTCCATAATGAGATAAAACAAAGTGGGTAATGGATCTGTTACTGAGTCTGTCAAGCCTTAGGACCCTTTGGATATATCAGTAATTAACAAATAACATCTGCTGTCAACTGCTGTACTTAATCAGCATGGGCAGGGTTCTCCTCCCTGCATGACAGAGGGTACACGATGATAGTCTGCTTTTCCTTAGGGATTGAAAATGTCTTTGGCCACACTGCTGTATGCAGAAGTCCTGCTGAGATGTAATTAATGGGAAATCTGGACGTGCAGGAACAGCAGAACACAGCGAGATTGGCACTATCAGTGCGGACCGAGAGCTTTGACTACCTTTGATAATTTTCCTGTCAGATAATTCCTGACGGCTGTAGTGCCCTACTGTGTTTACAGATTGCACCTTCAGAGTGGCTGAGCAGCCTTTTCAGATATGCAGAGAGACTAATGATAACCCACTGCCTCATTTAGAGATGCAGAACAGGTATGTTCGTGGTTTTGCTGATAACAGGGACATGAAAATATGTTAAGGCTTGTTAATTGACTCCTTGGTTACAGAGAAACTGAGAAATGCAATGCACCAATGCACCTCGAGAACCACCACCAGTATATGGGAAATGAAAAGATCCTGAAGGTCTCAAAAGAAGTGAGTTTCAAAACTTCTCTGAGTTGCAGCAGTAGTGGAAGTCTGCAGGAGCTGATCTATTTATCCTACCCATTTCTGAATTCACAAGGTTCCTCCAGACCAGAGGAATACTGGATGCACTGAAGTAGCTCTGTGCCCTTTAAGTGCAGCTAGTACAGAGAAGTGGGGATTTACAAAGCAAAGAGCTGACCTTTCATTCATATCCACATGTTCAAGAATGGATTTAAATACAAATCTTAGAAATCTTGTGCCAAAACATCAGTTCGAAATAATGAGATTTTCCTTTAATCTTCATCAGGGTTCATTACACAGATAATATATTATTCATTACATAGATAATGAATATCTAATTAGCTAAGATAACATTCAAAACTATCTAATAAAAAGTGCTTAAGTTGGTAAATAATTTTTGTAAATTTAAGTAAATTTGTTTAATCACAATTTATTGCTGATGCAGGTGTTACTGTGCTGATGTAATGTGACTTTTGAGCATCCCCTCTGCTCTGATCAGACTGGTCTGGGTTGCACAGAACAATTCGGTTTCTGTCATTATCCCTTTGCTCTCCCATGAATTGTGATAACAAAACACCAACTTTAAATAAAAACTGTTCTAAGACAATGCAGTATCAAGGCAGTCATGGGGCTGGACAGTGTGCACAGTCCCATTGAAAGGAGCAGTGCTCCTTTGTCCCTGATTGCTCTGCTTTGCCAACACAGGCAGTCACTTCCCTTCTCTGTCCCATTCAGGTGGGTTAGCAAACACATACTCAAACACCTCTCTTTTTAACCCACCACTGACTATAAGTTAAGGCTGAGAATCCTCACTGCAGTTTGTCTTTGCACATGGACTGCTCTGCTGTCATTTAAAGAACAGACACCCTTACGAGTTGCACTTCTGTTGCTCCAAAAGAAGACATCTAAAATACGAAAAATATTGTTTGACCTGACAATGTAGTTCTATTTAAGAAACAGAAAGTGTGCTGGATAATATATGCAGACACCTCTGTCATGAAACCTCATGGGGTTTCACACCCAATTATCTGTGACCACCTCTGGTTACCATAGCAATTCTCTCTTAATTAGAAATTCACCCTCTGCTCATGGCCTATCTGTGCTAAAGCATGGAATCCTGTTACACACTTGGGCATTTCTTTTTATTTGTTTATACATTGACTGTAATTAACTGTGTCAAATGATGTCTATATCCAGTTGGGCACTGGATTTTTGACTCAAACATTGACTAGAATTGTAATTCTTCAATGTGTCCTTGATCCACTTTCAGTCTGTGCATAAGGGGCAGGCCACAAGGAGAGAGGGCAGTGATGTTGGAGGTGTTAATACATGAAATAATATGGTCAGTAAGGTGGAAGCAGCTCTCTGACTGCTGCTCAAGAGGAGGGACTCTGAAACCTTGACTTGCATTCAGGCTCAAGTTGGTTTTATAGTACTTTCAAAAACAAGGGGTCTCTGCCCATATAGAAGTATTTTGATGATGTGTGAAGTTGTCCATAATGTGGACAAAAACCACCACAGGGTGTTTTCGTGACAGATGTAAGAGATTTATTCCTTCTCTTAGAAAAATAAGATGAGAGGAATAATTTACATGCACTGTAAGAAGGCAATTCTAAAAAGCTGGGCATCATACCAATGCTTGGGGCACAAGCTCAAAAGCAAAGGGTATGATCCTAAACACTTCTTACTGTAATCCTGGGGAGAGCAGAGACTTATAATTCTTGGAGTTCAGACCAAAACTGTGGTAACAGAAATCTCAGTGGTTTCTGATGTAAGTATAGGACCTCAAAGTACAAACACCTCTTTCTAAGATAAACCAAATTCCCAAACAAAATGCTACAGCACAGATCAGTTCTTTCGAGGGAACAGGACAAGAATAGAACATGATTCAGAAATGTACTCAGATAGTGCATTTATAAGACCAACTGAAGAACTTCCTAAGGAGAATAAGATACAAAAGTAAAAGACAAACTAGAACAAACTCATGCATTGCAAGGTCTAGAGAGATTTGGTTTGAATGTTTGATCCACTTGTTGCAACATCCAAGGGCTACAAGATTTACTCTTTAATCTGGAGTTCTTGGGCTGCAAGAGGTTTAGGACTGCACTTTGATATGAGAGAACTGAGAGAAAGAACACAAAACATTCAGCTTAAAACAGAAGGTTATTCACAAGGATCTCTACTGCAGGCCCTGACATACAATGAGAAGGGCTTCAGCATTTATGTAAACTCATCAGCCAGGCTGGAGGGCAATGCCACGTGGAGAAATTGTCACTTACTGTGTGCTATGAAGCTCATATAAATTCTGTTACATCTTATTAATATGTAATATACTGAAGAGCACAAGCAAAAGCAGTCATACCTTCTGCCATATATTGCACCAGAAGAAATCCAAACCAATTTCAGCTTTGTGGTCATGATACGGACAGGAGATGTCAGCCAGGTGACAGCTGAGCTCTGTCAACTTTTATATTCTTATTTAGTGCTTCTCCCAGTTTATTCAAATACTGGATTCAGAACTAAAATGCAGTTGTTATTTTTTTCTGAATGTGCCTGGCATAGAAAGAAATGGTGTTTTTAATTTAATCTGTCTGAAAACATTCTTTAAATGAGTAATACACGGTTCTTAAGAAGCACAAGTAATTTCGGCAATCGGCCTGTATCTTTAATTACAATTTTAGCCTTAATAATTATTCTTGAGTCAGCTGTACAGCATTATGACCATAAGCAAACCTGCCTGTTTTAAAATCTAATGTCACAGTGCAATTGATTAAGGTAAAAAGAGATTATCCAGCAGTAAAAGCTCCAGTGACTGCTCAGGGGAGCAATCAGCATGTATACATATACGTTTGCCAACATCCTCAGTATAAACTAAATGACTCGTTATATGGTATCTTTGTTGTGCCTGGATTCTGATTTTCTATGAGTCATCCCTTGATTTACTAAAATAGAATAAGATGAGTAAGAGAGTCAATTTTTAGGGAAAAAAGTCTGCAAGCTGCATAAGGTCCAACACAGTTACAGAGGAATTATTCAACTTCTCTGTGCTCTTTATTGGCTCTGAATTTCATACCAGAACCCTCCTGCCATTGGATATCTTCTGCAGGGAGGAGTTCTATAAAAAACCTCATGAAGAACCAGGGTCAGTCTTTATTACTGCATAGACCATAACAGTTTTCTTTCTGATTAATATTTTCTATTGAATTTGGATTTATCTGTAACTGCAAAACTGCATCACATATAACACTGTAAAGGCACATTGCATGTCTTTGTGATGAAGGGGATAAAAGCAGTTTTCTATTACCACCACATTAAGTTGGGATTGGATTTTGCATTATGAGTTATCATCTTATTTTACATATTGCTAAACAGAATGTAATGTTCCATTTAGATGTAACTGAGCTGGAATGTGAGGGAATTTTAAGCATTTTTACAAGGACAAGCGGAGGGAACACGTCTGACACGTTTAGATTTTTAGGTCATCTTCAATGTATAGCATCCTACAATTATCATACCTGTGTTTTTCACTCAGAGAGGTAAAAAAATCCTGTGCAGTACATTTGACAATGCCACCAGAAATAGTTCGAAAAATCCTTAATTGCAGCAGAAAATGAAATAGCAACAGTGTCCCACAGAGAAGTGTCAAACCTGAGAATCCTCTGGCTGTGCAAGGGGCGACCACATACTGACACAGTTCTACAAAGTATAAAGCCATACTACAAGGACATATTCTTAAGGCTGAAGCTTTTCCTCAAGACTCATTCTTTTTAAATTATTTAGAGTAAAAGGATGCTAAAGAAGTTATCTACTCAACATCAGAACTAATGGAAAAATGGTAATGCTAAAGTTGTGGTTTTATAGTATTTAGTTCAAGATAAGCTACTGTGAAAAATATTTTTTTAAATAACAGTTAATAGCTTACCTTTGCTTTGATTTGTAAAATCTTTGTCTATTTGTGTTTCAAGTGTTCATTGTTATGTAACTGTTCCCATGGCCCATGGAAATCAGGTTCAGTCTGAGGTTAAATGGTGCCTTGTCAAAGCAGGGATGTGACCCGGGATGAAGGACTCGTATGACTCCGTTTGTTTTCCTGCTCTGTAAATCTGCCTCGGCGTGCACGGATGCGTGGGAAGAGGGGAGCAGATGTGAGGGAAAGGTCAGGGATGCTGTGAAGTCTGTGAGGCTTTCTTTTTACTTTCTGTGAGATCTAGGTGACTCCTTTGTGCAGATACATGAAAACATTTCTCAGTGAACATTAGTGTTGTTTATTTTTAGCAAAGTATACACCAGGAAAGAAAGGAAAATACAGACCAGGTAGCATGTGGATACCAAATGCCATCCAAATCCAGTGATGGCCCACTGTCAGTGTAATATTCAACTAACAAGAAGATTCCCTCACATATAAAGATATTTTTATATCCGAATCAAAGAACTGAATATCTGAAACTTTTCAACTGAAACAATTTGTGTGTGTGGGTATGCAGTTTTAGTAAATCCAAATTACATTTCCCAGCACACTGGAGAACAGAGAATTGCTTCTTTGTGGCTGCACATCTTTTGTTAGATTTTAGTGTAGTAAATGGTTCTGAGTTTGACATTATAACAAAGGATAATCCTATGAACAGTTCAAGTTACTATGTTCTATTAGCTAAAAGCAAGGGATAAACTGTGATTGTTTTCCCATTAGAGGTGGGATAGTTGAGGCTGCAATGGAGTACACATTATTTTAAAATCAATGCCACAACAGATTAACTGTACCTTCTACTGAGAGACATTGAGAAGGATTCCCAGTACTTGGTTTCTCCAGATATGCCACATTCTGATGACAAACACCCAGGAAACTCAATCCATGGGCTGAGCCAACAGCTGCTCCCCACAGGTAAAGGAAACCAACCAGAGATGCTTTGTCTAAAGGTGACTCTGGCTGCTGTGACTCTTGATCTCCAAGTTCTCTTTGTTTCCTATTTCTTGTCTTCCTTCTGCCTGTAGCTTAGAGCTTTACAAGGACATCCAATTAAAGGGAAAAAAAAACAAAAACAGCTGTGCAATTGGTTTATTCTGATGTTCAAAATGTTTCCCAGAGTCAAAGTTCATTTTCCTATTTCCATGTGTGTTTCTCTATGTCTGGCAAATATAGGTGCCAAGTGATCATTTTGGAACTGGGTACTGTCTAATGCTTTTCTTGCTCTGCTGTCATGTTTGTAGGTACTGTACTCACATTTTCCCTCTGTTTCAGCCTGGCATTACACAGCTTGGAAAGCAATTTGTCTGGGCTGCTGGCTGAGCCCTGTACACGGTGTGTGCTTGCTGGCTGGCAGCTGGCAAGTCATCTCAAGGATATCTGTTCTGCAGGGAACCAGAAAAGGTTGTTGTTACTATATCCTTGGAAAGGAAGGCTGGTAGCAGGCAAAGGTTTGGGTTGTGCTCTCTCTTTGTGGCAGTGCAAGAACCCCAAAATGGGCTTACACCTGTACAGTGTGCAGAGACACTGCCATGGACTGCAGCTGCACACAGGCACTTGGGCAGACACTGTTTTGAAGGAGGGAAAGGATATTGGGGGGGTAAATCATGGAAAAGATGACATAGAGCTAAAAGTTTGTAAAATAAGGTAATTCCAACATATTTCTCCTTCATTAGGCCATTGGTGTAAAGGAATTCCAAGGTATTTTCAAGGGGTTTTTAAGAATCAGTTCATGCTCTGAGGCCTCACTTTGAGTGGTTACATACACCCTGTACTGTACAGCAGACATGAATGGCATGAAAAAAAAAATTCAGGGGGAAAAGTTGTTTATTCAGCAGTCACACAATTCCAGCATGGAAGCCACTGGCATCAACAAATGAAAGCAATTTATGTATGTACATAAAGAACATAGTGTGAAATTCCCATTTGTAAAGTGGTTTAATGTACTACAGAGGCTTTTTAGTGAGAAAGAAAGGCATCAGGAGCAATTCTGAAACATATAAAGCTGACTGATCTTCTGTAATGCTCCTCAAAAAGAGCCATGTGAGAAAACAAGGCATCAATAAAGGGTATTGTAAAATATATTAAAGCAGCATACCAACAGAAAACCTGTTGTGTTTTCAGTCCAATATTTACAAAAGGACTTGTGCTCCAGAGTTACAGTCAAGCAGTAAAACTTTGTGACTTCATTCTTTCCTGTTATTCTTAAAGAAACAATCTTTCTGATTTAAGACACATTAAACCCTTAAAAAACTTATTCAGGCAATGAATTCAGATATTATTCAGATAGTGAGTTATACTCGAAAGCATTTGTAAGCAATTGCTCACTGTGTGAAGCAAACAGACTCATTCAGCACAAGAAATGGATGCTTTCCCTCAGGAACTACAGAAAGATAAAATCAGGAAGTGCCACCTACCTTTCATCTATTTTTTTGTATTCCCAGGTCACCTTATTAACACAAATAACACAGGACTAGTTCTTGGTGGAGATTTATAAAAGTAAGCCTCATTTTTTACTTCAGGATTTGGTGAAAAGCACATATAATATTTCTGCTTGAGATTCTTGCATTTTCATCTTCATATTATATAAAATGGCCTATTTAGTGTCAAGTTTTCAGCAAGTAAAATAAATGCATTCAACCATTTTGTAAATTCTGTAAGATTCAAATTTCTCACAAAAATATAAACTCCATATTGTAAAAACACAAAATAGATACATACCAGAAATAACATGGTTGAAGTATTTTTAATGTAGTATGAAATACAAATCAGATATACATTGCCCAGTATGTAAGATTTTGTAACTGTACTAATAACTCTAGCTTCATGCCAATAAAGCCTCCATCTATAACCCATTTGTAGTAAAGCAACACAATCTGTATACTAATATTTTCATATAGCAAATGCTTGGAGGGACAAAGGAATGAAATTTTGGGTAGGCAAAGATATGGAGACACTACATTTGCTGGTCAAATCTTAGCTCCCCTTGGGGTTCTGATTTTGTAGCCCATTAAGCAAATTCTTGGTTTTTACTTTTCCTAAAGAGCACGACAAACTCAGTCTAAACTTTGGGATAACACTTTTGTGGTTTGTTCCTCTTGAAAGTTGTGGAGTCACTTCAGTGTGGGCTTATGAGGCTGGGGAAGGAATGGATCTGTTCTCTGGCAGGAAGAGAGGAGCTCCTGAGTCAGGTTCACCCAGACCCACGTTAGTGCAGTGCTGCCCCTCCTTCCCTCACCCCAAACTGATTTTACATTGTGTGGAGTGAAAGTGGACACAGCTGAAATCTAATCACCCACCAGACACCAAGCCATGGCAAGGTGCCAGATTTGATGCCTTTTGTACTGTCAGAAAAACTCAAGGGTCTGGAAGTAGCAGGAGTGGCCAAAGTAGAGGAACCACATCCCTGCCATTTATATTTGAGTAACAACTTGAGTGACAAACTCAGAAACTGCCATGGTTGAGTGACTGAAAAGCAAGCACTAGGAATGCACAGGACAAGAGAACCATGTAATAATTATGGTTGGTCTGCATAAAACCTGAAAAAAACGACACTGTAGAATTCAATCAGTCTGTTGTGTAAACCAGAAATTGCCTTGAGCAAGAAAAAATGGAGTAAGTTCCACATTAGGGAGCTTAAGCTATAATTTAGCAAAGTTAAAATTCATGTAATCCTATCATCCTTTATAAAACACCGGAATTAATATTGTTTGAGAAAATAAAAAGTTAATCAATATCGCACCTACGAAAATTAATACTGTTCACACAAATAAGATCAGCCAAAGGCAGCATGTACATCTTAATCAGGGAACACAAAAGCAAGAGCTCTGGGGGAACCTGGAGTGGTTGTCTAGGAAACAGCAACAAAAACTCCAGTATATGAATTCTGCTGCTAACAAGCAGTCAAGGTTCATGAAGACAGTACAACTTTTCAAGGGGAAAATTCTGAGAATTAGAATGTGTTCTGAGAATTCCCTGATAACATAAAATTTTGGAAATGTCACATAATTTAGACAAATAGGTATGATGCAATAGACAAAAAACCCCTGCAGCATTGTAGATAGTCTGAGCCAGTGGCCTCACCTTGCACCCAAATTTTGCCTTTTTATGAGTGGTTGGTTTTCCTGAAACCATCTTCACATCCTGACGTAAATAAGCACTGATAAGAGTCTGACAGTGACATATTTACTGTAGGTGTTAAATCTGTGCATGGCACTCGTAAGAAAATGTTGAGAGCCAGCACAGAGTATTGTACTTTCCCAGTTGTAACAGGCTGGTGGGATGAGGTACTGGCAAAACATTATTAAAATGTATATAATTGCTTGTTTTTTTAAATTTTATGCACATTGCTTTCTGCAGATCAATCTGGAGTGTCAGACAACTGCAACCCATCATATCCTTTCATATCAGATGCCCTTGGGTTTTGTTCCAATCAATTATTGGTTTCACTTGTGAAAAGCAAATTGAGAGTTCATAAGCAAAAATTGAATCTTCAAATTATGTTACTATCCTGGATATCTGCAGTGTCCAGGGGTCAGCATTAAAGGATGGACTTTGTGAATTGCCTGGTCTAACAATAAAAACCAAATCAAAACAAAACAAAACCAAAAAATCCCAAACAAACCCAAAGTGTCTGGGTTTTTTTTTTTTTTCTTCCCCTCCAACTTGCAGCAGGGCAGTATTACAGCAAGCTGAGAAATTTAAAGTGTTATTGATTGCGACATTATTTTTTCTGTCATCTTCCTTGACAGATATTTTGGAGCAAGGATATTGGTACCTGAAAAGAGTCTTTTAACTGTGGTTAAGGAACAGTTACCTGGGTAATATCGCAGGCCCTGAGTGGCCTCCTCTCCGAGCAGCAGGCGTGTGTCTTATCTCCGGGGCACAGGAGGAAAGGCTGATGCGATAAGGAGTAACGCAAGTTTCCCTGACACATTTTGTGTCATCCGCCTAAATTTCATCTCCTCTCGGATACCTGTCAGTCACCGCACCCCACGGAGACAGGGCTGAAACCTGAACAGAGCGACACGGGCCCGGATGAGTCCCGCGGCCGGGGAGGGCACAGGTGTGTTCGGAGTCCCCCCGCAGGCCCTCGCTGAGCTCGGAGCCGGTGGCACAGGGGGCATTCGGCTGCACTGAAGCGACAGCAGCGCAGCCGGGTGAGCGCCTTCCAGCGCCGCTCGGCAGGGAGCCGAGCCCTCCCTCAGGTGCCTGGAGCAGCCTCATGTGCCCTTCAGCCGCTCTCTTTGCCAGCTGAAATCTAAGTTTCAGGCTTTGCCACAAGCTTTCCTCCCTGCACAAAGCATCTGCCACATTTTTGGCTGCGGTGGGGCTTTCTCCTCTGAAAGGTCACCTCAGCTCCCAGCAGCCACTGCTGGCTGCCGATCAGCGCTGCTGCGGAAACTTTTTCCTATTCATCAATCTAAAGTTTTCCCATACTCTCCTCCCGCGGGGTGCCCTCCTCCGGCAACCTTCTGTAAATTAAAACCGAGATGATTTTCCCGTGCTCACCCTGCCGCAGTTAACAGCNCGCGGGGGACGGGAATGCGGCGGCTGCTGCGCCAGCACCTCCAGGAAAGCCGGTGTAGAGCAGATCCCCAAGCTCCCTCCTCGCAGCGCCTCACAGGCGTCGTGGGAGTGTGCTCGCGTTTCCCTCACAACCGCCTGGGTGCCGTGCCCGGGTGTCTCTCACGAGCGGCCCGGTGTTGTCCCGGGGTGCCCGGGGTTGTCTCACAGGCGGCCCGGTGTTGTCCCGGGGTGCCCGGGGTTGCCTCAGGAAGGCGTTCCCAGCCCGGTGTTGTCCCGGGGTGCCCGGGGTTGGCTCAGGAAGGCGTTCCCAGCCCGGTGTTGTCCCGGGGTGCCCGGGGTTGCCTCAGGAAGGCGTTCCCAGCCCGGTGTTGTCCCGGGATGCCCGGGGTTGCCTCAGGAAGGCGTTCCCAGCCCGGTAGCGGCCGGCTGGGCGCGGACCCCCGGCGGGAACCTGCCGGGCAGTTTCTAGAACCGTCTGAGGGCTAAGCCCGGCCCTGCCCTGCCCTGCCGTGAGCACCCTGCCGGCCTTACCTGATTTACCTGGGCATGGAGGATCTTAATCAGAATAATGATTTGAAACACAGCTTTTAACCCTAACGTTTGTGTTGCCCGCGGGCGTCCCCTCCAAGGTGACAGAGCTCTCCGGGGACGCTGTGGGAAGCCGTGAGCTGCCTTGTCCCCGGCGTGCCGCGGCTGGCCGGGGCGGCTGCCGGCTGAGCAGAAAGGCAGCAGATGTTTAATGTCTGTCTGCGAAATGCGAAATGCCACCAGGCTCTTCACTGCTCAGCCCTTTACGGTATTTCCCTTATGGCTGCCTCGCTTCTTTTGTTCTTCCTTGGCAAGCTAAACGAAGAAGGAACTCGTGAATTAATAGAGGAGGAGGTGTCAAAATTTAAATGATTTTTTTTCTTGCTAGTATTTACTCAATTTGCAACACTTGTCACTGAGGGAAGCAATATAGTTACTCATAAAAGAGAAATCCGAAGACTTTTAATGTGAGAATTGGTGAGGCAGGAGGTTCTGGAGGAAACCTGCCTTTTCCCCCTCCTCAGGAAGGTCAAGAATTGTTACCCTTTGTCCCAAGGGGTGTGAGTCCTCTGCTCTCCCCATTAATGTCGTTAGCTCATTTGGTAAACGGTTCACTTCTTTATACAAAATATATAGCAAAAATACTTTAACTAACTTCATAGTTGGTTTTTGAAATTTAAAATCACAACTGATTCCTAAACAGGTATTTGTGCTGTAGATGAAAACCCCCAACAAGCCTGGAGACCAGAAAGCTTTTAGCTCTTCAAAATTAAACTTGAAACCTTTGTCCTTTCTCTGTTCAGTCCGTGTTATAGACTCGATGATCTTTTGTCTTTGGGTATATTCATTTTTCCCTTGGTACTTTACTTCAGCAGCACACACCAGGCAAATTAATCTAAAATGAAGTTTACAACCATGTATCTGAAGTTTCCAGGCCTCAGAAGGACTTGATTTGTGTAATGGGACAGGATTTAATTCAGTTGTAATTTTTAATACAAGTTTAAGTAGCAGCTCTTCATAATTCTTTAGCCAATTATACCTAACTGCTCACAGATTATGTATTGTATGTGGTTTCAGTCAATTGTATAGAACCCCACCAAATTGGTAAATACAATTGTCCTCAGCTTTTGATAGACTACAGAAGGAGACACAGATATGAATAACTGTCCTGGAATGACAGATGGGACTGCAGCAAGAATCTGGCCATTATGTTTCAGTTGCACTAATATGTTATGGATCAGCTTTACAAAATAAGCCCATTAACAATGTGGAGAAAGAGGAAGTCATTGGCTGAGCAAGAGAAAGAATTTATTAATACCATTTCCTAATCCTTCAGTCTAAACACTAAACCCTGTGGTCATTAAGAATTCAAAAATAGAGAATATTGTTATTCCTAAACTGTGATCGTGTGTTTTTATTTAAGGTTTACCTCACATATTGTAAGGTATTATGGAAGACGTTGACAAAGCGGAATTTCTTGGAACAACAATCCATCCTGCAAAGGCTGCTTTATTTGCAGTGTCTGTGACTCAGTGGACTGATGATACTGTCACTTCTTGGAAATTCTGAGTGGAAGAGGCTACAAATAAACCAAGTCTCCAGCTTACCAGTCATTTGCAAGTAATGGCTATCTGGTAAAGGGAAGTTATATAACTACATAAGCACAGCATTCTTTATGCAGCCCTGGAAGCAATCCCTGTTTGTTCTCTTTATGGGGCAAGTGAAATGTGCATCAGATACAGGTAAGTGTATGTTTAGTCTATACATTTCTATAGGAGAAACCTGACCCTGTCCATCTTTCATTGTGAAGGGTTTTGGACTTCTGCATTTGAAAAAAGAACAGGTGTGAAGTGAATGAAAAATAATATTTGGACCATAAGGAGTTACTTCATTAGTTCTCAAAACATGGAACAGAATTAGTTCTCAAAACACGGAGCAGAACTCTCCAGCATCTGCAGCAAAGTGGCCTAGAAAGTCTTTCACAGCTTGATCTGCAGCACAATAGCTGTGGAACAAGAAAATCCCATGTGGTTCATGTTCACAGTGTCTGTTATTATTGGTGATTAAAAAACCACAGACAAACAAAGAAACAAAAATAATCCTTGATTCTTGTGCTACTTAGTGTATGGCATACTACAAACCACCAAGATAACCATGGCTGATTTAGTTAAGAAAAAATTGTGCTAAACATGTAGAAAAATTAGATAGAAAGATAATCCTCACAAAACCCTAAATACTGCATTAAAAAATACAAAGTGAATCCAGTATTGGTCTCTGCTGCTTTTAGGGTGGGAGGATAATTCATCCATTACGATTCAAGGAGCAGAGGCAGTCACAGGCCGTGTTTTCTCATTGAGTATTGATGGGCTGTATTTGTACACATTGGTTGGGAGTGTTTTGGATCATTATAGCTGTGCCTCTTGTGAAGTGTAGGTGTTTGCATTCCTGACTCGCACAGAGCTGTGAGGGCTTGGAAATAACAGTCTCTGAGCTGGTGTTGTGTGCGTGTGTGGGGCTTTCTTTAGCAGAACCAGGAATCTTTGCCAAGCTCTCGGGTAATGAATGAACTTGCTGAAAGCAGAGCATGTAAAGGTTAAATGGAAGAAGAAAGGGAGATCAGGGCATGGTTTTTGAAGGTGAACTATAGGGGAGTTCAGGGATTCAAGAATTAATCATTGGGTCCTGTGTGTGTTTATCACAGGCAATTATTGGGTGCATCACTGCTGCCTTTGAAGTGCTGTGTCTTCTCTCCTCCTTCGCAATAACCCAGCACTGGATGCCAGTTTTCTTCCTTGTTCTCCTGTGTGAAAAGAAAGTTTGTGCCTTTCCTATGAAGATCATGAAAAGGGTAATTTTCCCCTCTGGCTTTCCTTCTGTATCACTAAAGCAGAGACACTGGGATGACTCCTCTAGAAGACACAGCTCCACCTCTTATTTCCATACTTTCTATACATAGCAAGTCTACTTTCCTGTTTCTCTGGGAGCTTGGGGAGATTTCTTTAGTGTTTGAAAATGAAGCATCATTTTCTTTTCCACATGAGAGCACCCAGCCTGATCTTCTGGCTACATTAGGGAAGAAGAAGTGCTATAAAACATTCAGGCATGGCATAATAGCCTCTGATGGATGTTTCCCATGTCAACAATGCTATTTGAGACCATTGCCTGAACCCCAGGTTTGCACGTTTTGCAGGTTTCCTACTTTCAGGGTGACTTGTGAGATTAGTTCTAAAGTCACTTATTATGAATTTTAAAAAGATAGGGCATGAACAGGGGCAGACCTGCTCTCCCTTGTCTTTTAATATTGGAAAAAACTGTAAATTTGCCATGGAGAACAGGAATTGTAATGAAATTTTGTGGGTTTTCCAGTTTCTCTAAGTTTTACTTTACTGAGGCGATTCTTACTGAATCAGTCTCTACATTATCATCCTTTTGGGGGTTTATCTTCCGTGTTTGTTTGCCGTCAGTGTGGGTGGTTTACACAAATATCTCTGGTGTTATCTTTGGATACCGTATTTCTTAGACTTTTCATTCTTGCTGTGGTTACTTGGTCACTTTGATCTCTCCTTACACTGGCAATATTTCCAAGCAGTTCTGGAATAGCTCATGCTTGTGATTTAAATCTGACACTGTTGGTAATGGGCACTTTGCTTAGATATATGATTTAATAATCAAGCTTCAGAACAGAAATATTCACATATGATTTCTTTTAAAAGAATCTCTGGTCTTTGTAGGGTTTTTTCCAAATGTGTCACACTTTCAAATATTAGGTTTCCTAAACTATGAACTGGGTAGTAGGCTTGCCATTAGCTCTGTTTTCTTGGTTTTCAACAGTAAATAGGAAACTAACTATTAAACTGGAAATGGCTGACAAAAACAGTAAAGGGAGAATATGTGATGCAAACTCTGGCTTCTGGAGAGACAGGAGGAAAAAGGGAAAGAAAATAAAATATCCATATTTCCCAGATTTACATTTAATCCCCTTCTTGTCCATCTGAATGTATTGTAGAATGTAAATCTATTACCTCATATTCCTTTGCCTTTCCAGCTGCCTTGCTTTTTATGACACATGCCGGATTCAAATTTAGACTAAGCTTAGTGACTTCTCCAATCTTTTATTTCAGATTTGCATATAAACAGAAAATATCCAGCCCCAAAAGCAATGCAAATTACATATATATATATTATATATATGCAAAATACATTACATCTATGTATAATTAGCATTAAGACATTTAAGAAAAATGGAAAAGGGATTTATGGTTTTACTATATAAAAAAGCTTTTCAATTTACCATTACAGATCTTATTTGAAAGTTGTTGTCATCTGAGTGGTGTTTTTGAAGATTGCATACTAGGGATGAAAAGAAATACACCTCCCTTTTGTCATAAGCTTTCCTTACAACAGTGAATTGTCTTGCTCTGTCCTGTAGTCTGCTAAGATATCAAATTGGATTTGCTTATTCATCTGTGTGGCAGTTACACTGTGAAGTGTTTCCATCCATTTCACAGAGCCAATACTAAGTGTTGATATGTTTAATACTACAAGACAGACTGTCTCTCAGTTCCTGCTCTCAGGATGCTGTAGGGTCTGGGAGACACTTGGAGTGTTCTTAACATTATTTCCATATTCTTTTAATGCTTTGCAGGATTATATAAGACTTACTTGGGTATTACTGTTTGGGATTTTTTTCATTTTTTTTAATCTTATCCTCAAGAAACTTAATGTTTCCTTGCAAATTTATTTTTAGTTGAAGTAATAAAACTTAGGTGTCTCCCTCAAGGAATTTCCTTTCAGTTAAAAAAAAAAATCTTACAAGAATTGCCTTTTGATAGGCTTTTCCCCTGTGCTTGCTGGATTACAGAAATCTGAGTAGGTCTGGTTATCCTATGAGGATTGTGTTTCATGTCTTAGACTTTCTGAGCTGTTTACTGCCTGTAATGGACCTTCCAGACTTTCCATCTTGTAACATTTTTGTGGTGAAAGTGTACTGGGAGAATATTCCTGAAAGATACATTTTTTTAATGCAACTTCAGTACATGCTCAGTGGTGAGTATGCTAAATTAATTTGGTTGCTTAGATCCACCACCTGGGGATAATGAAACCCTGCAGTGCAGAAGAGAGGCAATAACACTCCAGTGTTTGTCACTCCCCTGTCCATTCCTTGGGAGTTCTGGTGTTGATCAGAACACCAATAAACAGTAAAAAGGCACAGAGAATCTGTTGGGTTGCTGCACAGTAACATCCCTGGGTTCTTTGCTTTCTGTTTGTGCCATTGAAATCTCTTTTCTTGTGGCATTATGTTGGGTTTTGAATGCGAGACTCTTATGCTGTACTGCCCCTGTGTTTATCTTAAGGATTTGCATGCAGTCCCCCTCTGCTAAGTGAATTCTTATGGGGGAAATGGCTCCACTGTTTATTGAATTCCAACTGTTGAATTTTTCTGGAAAGCATCATTGATATGTAACAGGGTTTCCTTATAGCAGCTACACAAGCTCTGCCTTGGTGCGAGGGTTGGGAGAGAAGCATTCCTTTGGGATGTGTGTGTTACCTGCAGTCTTCCTGTTGACCTTTTCCTCCTTTGGGGTGGGAAGGGACCCCCTGCATCTGTTCTGTTGAGGGCACATCTTGGCTGCTGCAGATGGGGTGAACAGGATCTGACCTAGGAGCACGTGTGTGAAAGGTGATGGAGTCTCGTGCCCAATCTTTGTGCAGACTGCTGTGCCATTTGATGAACATCCAGCCAGTCACTCTTGGTAAGTATTGCTATAAGTGACCTAGAATTTGGTGTTTTATTTTCATTTATTTTCCTTTTATAATCAGGCAGGCAGAAACATTTGCTTTGATCAGTCATCTTTCTATTTTCTTATTCCTTTACCCGCAGGTACCAGCTTTTATCATTTCCCACAGCTCTGTGCATACAAACACTATAAACAAGTAGTAGAGTGTCTGAGTCATCAGATATAGTTCCTCAGGGAGTCTTGCAGAAGGGAAGTAGATCCTGATTTTTGCTGCTGTTGCTCTACTTATGTTAAGAGTCCCATGACACTGGCCTGGTACTCATTTATGAGGAGAAAAATTCATAACCAGATGAAGAAATCAGGAAAATCAGAATGTTTGTAATCTTCTGGTGAGTCTTATGTGCCTGTTAAGCAACAGATACATATAGAGCAGTAACTCTTTCCCATTGGGTTTTAAAGCAAAAGTGGAAAATAACTGATGTCATTAACAATGGCTAAATTTGCATATTTATTATATTATGCCAATGAAGAGCAGGACTGTGAATAAACTAATGTTATAACTGGCAAGGGATGTTTTTTTGGCTGGTGCCTTATGTGGAATCTTATTGCTTTGACAATTGCTGATTTGATGCCTTCCCAAATGCTGCTTTTTCAAATAGCTTCTTCCAGGGAAGCCTCCTCAAAAAATTCCCTCCAGATTTGATAGCTCTTGCCATAACACGAATTATGGATTTGCTTCCATTTCTAGTGCTCTTTGAATTTGAGAAAGTATCTGAAGTCATACATGGATGAAATATGGAAACATGCAATGAAGGTCCATAAAATTTGTATAGAACATCCTTCTTCCAATTCACTTCCTCAGATAGCCTTGCAAACGTGTAATGCATATGTATTCCAGATATTATTTATTATTTCTATTGTTGAAAGAGAATTATTGAGGAGAGAAAAATAAAGCCAGCATTAACCCAGTAGAATCTTTTAAAAAGTACTTTCTGTCACTAGAAAGCATGGAGACAGATAAAGCACATTGATAAGCACACTAGCGTAGGTGAAATCAGATTTAACATCAATATCATATGGTCATCAGAATCTGGTGTACTGTAAATTATTAAAGATAATCTTGACAGTTGCTCCCTGCAGCTTCTGGTCTTAAGGTGATAAGAGCCTTTGGACAGAAGTCCTTGGCTAGTAATAGCTCTGCAATGGTGCTGGATGTGCACTGCCTGTGGCAAGGGCACAGACTTAAAAAGAAATCTAGTGAAATCCAGAACAGAGCAGTGAGGAAAGAGTGATTAATATAGCATAACTGAGATTTTTCTGATGTGAGCTGAAATTTGCATGAGGCAAATGGAGCAAGAACTGAGAGATTTGATACAGATTTCAAGAATTGCCAATAATGGGAGAGGCCTACCAAAGGATATGAATGCTTTGGTCACCCATTTGCAGTGAACTGATTTCCAAAGGTCAGCACTAATGTGACATCTCCCTGTTTCCTGACTGCTGTGTTGTCCATGTGGTGTGTAAAAACTAAAACTCATGTCAGGGTGTTTTAGCAGTACTCTACGTGTGACTTTGTAGAATACATAAAGCAAACAAATAAATAAGAAAAAAAACGAACTCCAGAGCTATTTAATCTATCTTATTGCATGTATATGTTTTGTTTCTGCAAAATTTATTAGAGAAGAAAGCAAATCAGAGTTTCTTCAGGTTTGCTTAAGGTGTACTCTCAGTGGAGTGTGGTTCTAGCCATAGAACTTTAATAGATATAAATGACTTTTTCCTTCATCTTGACAAAAAGGATTGGCAGACAAATTTTGTATTTCTACAATATAAGTCTTCTGAAGATGAAATACAAAAACACATCTCTGTTTTTAATGCATGGATTCATGCATTCTAAAATTTTAAAACCATGGATATTCAAAAGCTGTGATCAGTAGATCAGATTGGCATTCTCTTTGAACAAGTAAAAAGGAAGGACAGGTTTTAATGACATGAATAAAAATAACTTTCTAACAAGTAGATTCTTACAAAGTAACCTTGTCCTCATTTGCTACAAAGGACTTCAATCTCTGTTTCAAGTGGAATGGAATTTTTGGAATAAAATTCTGGGTAGTTGTAGATGGTGGGACATCTGTTGTTTGTGGGACATTATGTTCCAGTTTGCCAACTGGAAGACCAGCAAGAATATGTCTGCAAAATAACATGGCTACCCAGAGTGTGAAGCCAGGTCACTGAACTTCTAATATCATTGTATTTTCTTGAACAAAAATGGAACAGTTAGTGGAACTGCCATTAGAAGGTGCCAAATTAAGATTATATTTTTCATAAATATTTTATACTGATTGTCAAGGGAAGAAGAGGTTATGTGTTTATTTCAGCTTAAGTGCATGCTCTGAGCAGGGTCTGGGTAGATGACATCCAAAGGTCCCTTTCAAAATAAAATTTTCTCTGTTTCAATGCCTGATATATTAAAAAGAGTGTCTGTAGGCACGACAATTGTGTCTGTATGCGTGAAACAAAGTGAAATGGGTTTTTTTTAATCTTTGCAGACAACAATATGCACTAGTATAGGGCTATTGCAGGACTGTTTTTCTGCCTCCAGACTACTTCTGCACCTGCACAGCAATGTATGAGAACTCTTTGCTGTGGCAGAACAGTTCATGGGGGCCCACAGAGGACACAGACAGGCCATGCTTCTTCATACAGTTCCCAGCACCTCTGCTGAGTTGTGCTGACTTTCATTCCTTGGTTCATTTTGCCTTCTCAGGGTATTCCCAGGCCATCAGCTGTTTAACAAAGCACATTATTGACATTCATCTGCTTTATTACTCCTTGACCACAAAAGATAGTCCTGGGCACTTCTGCTCAGCTTGCTGATGGGCTTTACTAAACCCTTCCCTTGGGAGTTGATGTCCATTACAATCCTTGCTTACAAAAGGACTTCTCACAGAGTAGGTGAGTCTGGAATCAAAGTTCTGGGATCAGTTATCCTGGACTGGAGTGTGCATCTTGGAGCCTGAAAGTCTTAGGATTTTTGTTTCTATGGAAATTAAGCAAAATGAAGTGGTTCTACTTCTGTGAGACTTGCATATATATGAATATGTCACCCAACAGCAATGTGAAGGACAGTACAACCTGCTGCCATGTGACACAGTTCTAGAGGTGGTATATGAATATGAAATTATTTCAATGATCTAAAGTTTCTTCTTTTTTCCAGCATGTCAAGAAATAGAAGCATTACATGTGCTTAGAGCTCTAATATGATTATGTCTCCACAGGATACCAAGACTTAATGTGTTACACAGAAACTTTAATATATAGTATTATGCTCTTGCTTACTGTATTTGCAGTCATTGTTGGGTTGAAAACTTGATCTGACTCAAAAATGACATATATTTCATTTTTATTTAAAAAAGAGAAAAGTGTTCATTGATCATCATGAAAGAGGTATCACAGTCAATGAGGCACATTGTAGAAGCATAATTAGTCAGATGACAATCTGGCATGTGCAGGAAGAATCTAACAAAATTTATCAGTGTGTCTGAAGCAAGTTAATTTGGCTGCCTTAATCTATGTTCCATATAATCGTTATGACAAAGACAGTAACCCAGTTTAATTTTAATGTTCAAAAAGCCAGGAGAAATTGTCATTAGTTAAAATTAAGAATAGTTCAAATCAGTGAGATAATATCAAAACAGGGCTCTGAAATATTATTCTAGCCTCATTTTTCCAAAATCCAAAGTAGTAAAAATTCTGTAATTTAGTTATGATCATAAGCACTCTTTAAGTAGGATTATAAGTGGAGTTCCAGATTAACATCTCTTATTACACCCCTTAGGCTGCTTTTTTTCAATATTCAGTTCTGATAGCCCTATATGCTGACAGTTCTTGCATATACAAAGGAGAAAGCTATTTGGAGGGCAATGGTTAGGTTCATCCTAATGGATGGTTGTCAAAATTACTTTTCCCTGAGTTCTTGGCCTGTAATTCTCGGTGAACTCAGTGATACTACAGGTCAATCTCTATTCAGATGAAAACCCCAGTGTCTAAACATGGCCATTTGAAAGCAGAAATGTATAAATATTTTTGAAAAATTTAAGTCTCTAAGCCAGCATTTGCTTTCAGAAGTGTCACCTTTCATATGCAGATGTTTTCTTCTCTCCTTGCAAAGTGAAAATAACCAATCTTAAATAACTGCAGATACTACATTGTAGGACTTACAGTAATTGTAATCAGCAGACAAAATAACTTGCAGTTACTTTGATTCTGTTCCTTTGCTCCACAGCACAACGTGGTTACTGCAGTTTTTGACCATCTTAAAGCCATGATTCTGGATGTGAGCAGCTTTCCTGTTCCTTTCAGTGCAGCACTGAGGCTGCCAGAGCTTTCCAAGCCTGGCTCAGGCTGGCATCAATGTCAGGATGTGGAGTTCAGTACCTCAGTCTTCCATGCTCCATAACACCCTCATTGTTTGCCAGGACTTTTCCCTGCTTTGACTGAAGAACTTAAACAGGATGGAATCACAGAGACTAGGAGGGATGGCTGGTGCTTAGCTGACTTTGAAAACCTGGTCTGTTATTGACTGGGGCAGCATGAAAAAAATCAAGCATTTGTCACCAAAATGTTTAAAAATCATTGTAAAAATACCTGGCAAATCTCTGTAATGCAGGCAACCCTCTTCTGCCACTGGTCATTCACAAATCTGCTACCAGGTAACTGATGTAGAGGACTAAAAGTGAGGGTACACTCACTTGTGTGTATTTAAGAAATACTACAACAGACACAGCTTGAAAAACATTTACTGTAAGTGTTCTGGATCAGACAAATGGTTCTGCTGTCCTTTCTGAAACTCCACACACACACTATCCTCCAGAGGTGCTGCCCTATTTTCTCTCTTCAGCCCTCAAAGGGATGGAATTTGGGGAGACTGAGAGTACATTTGCTATTGGCACAGAAATAAATGTCAGGCTACAAATTCTTCCATTCTATTTAAGAAAACCTATTTTTCACCACAATGGTGGAAAAGCTTGTGCAATTTCTCTTGCATGATTGAGATGTACTCTGTAACATAAAAATGTTAATGCTTCCTGCTGCTTTTAAAATCTGTGCCTCATTTTGACTGTGAGTTTCAGTCTTTTGAACAAATGCTTTTTTTTTTTCTTTTCTTTTTTTTTTTTTTTAACTCACTCAATCACTCAGATTTCTTTAGTTGTATTATACCACCTGGAATGGAAAG
Source organism: Aegithalos caudatus (assembly GCA_013389925.1). Taxonomy (NCBI): domain Eukaryota; kingdom Metazoa; phylum Chordata; class Aves; order Passeriformes; family Aegithalidae; genus Aegithalos; species Aegithalos caudatus. The sequence continues at coordinate 317,486 of WEIU01024421.1, forward strand.
AAAAAGAAATGTTGACTGAAAACTGCTGTCTGCTACAGGTGAATTATCAGATCAACATTTAAGACAAATGTTGGAAAGATTTTTACAATTTGTAGCTCATTGGCAAGTTTAATCAATGATCGTGTGGAGGCTTTCAGCTGGGCCTGTGTGCAAAGATCATGGTAGCTGAAGGTGTCCCTGGAGTGTGATGGGCTGCATGGCAATCTTGAAGAGGCTGGCTGTGCCTTAAAGGACACCCTGGTATGGTTAAAAACGTGCATGTGTTGAACACAGATATGAAAAGGCCTTTTTTCATGTTTTCTCTCTCCATGTGCATTGATTTTCAAAAGAAATCTCCACTGCTCTTCAGACAGAGAGTGCTCTGTGCTGCTGGCAGTGCCATCAGGAGCACTGATCAGCCTGACAATTACCAATCCAGCCAGCTGATCAATGTGCTTTATCAACTGCCTTCAGCTCCAGAGCTCTCTCAAGGGCAGGGACTCCTTTATCTTTCAGGAGTTCAGCCTGCCACCCCAACAGATCATCTCTGTTTGCAGCAGAAGGCAGTAGGAGATCTGTATTGTTTTTCATATCTCAAAGCAGGATTTTGCTTGTTTTCTCCCAGTTTCCCTTTAAACAGCATCATCCAGCAGAAAGTGGAAAACCTGCTGCTGAGAGTGAAATCAAAGGCATGTGATGAGTGTAACAGCAGTTGGAAGCATCCCTCACTGGGAGCTTCTCTTTGTTAACACCCAGTGCAGTTATGTGTAAAGATGAGGGGGAGTTCTAATTATGCATTTTCTGAACATAACATCTCATAAGATCATTGACAGCTAATCAGAAATTTCCAAACTTGTTCAGCATTCAAAGACACTTTGTAACCAAATGTAAACTTCAAATTAACACCTTTCTATCAAACCTTATGTAGATTCTGTTTTCAGGGGCCTTTAAAGAAAAACACACTGGCACTTCAGAGGATTTGAAATGCTGACTAGTTCCCTCTTTCTCTAATTCCTTTAGAGTAAGCACAAGAGCTTTTAAAAAAGGTTCAACAATTTAATTCACTAATTATACATATATACATAAATATATTCCTAGCATTTGATTTGCCTTAGTTCGAAGTAGTAACGTTCTCATTTAGAAGCAGGGTAAGGAAATACAATTACTTCCACATGTTATGTTTGGGGCTGAATATTAGGTAATAAATTTCCCAGTACCATTGCTACTTTTACAATGTGCCTGGTGAAATTCAACATCCAGGAGCAGAGATGATGACAGGCTGACATTTCTGAATACAGCCCTTCCAAATAGTTTGATACCAGGTCAAGTAATGAAATTAGGATATTTTGGAGGATTATGAAGATTTTAATTTCCTTCTCCTTTGATGTCACTTAGAAAGGGGCTAACAATTCCAGCACATCAAAATGTTTTTGAATAATGTTTCTGAAGGCTTTTAGAGTCTTAATTTCAGTGAAATTTGGTTCTGCTTTGCAAAGGCTGTAAGACTATTCAAACACATAAGGCTTTTTTACTAAAAAGCTTTCTTTGCTAAATAGTTATTTTTATCAAGACTTTTAATGCATTAAAATGCATTAGTCACATGTCTTGTTCAGTACTCAACACTGAAATCTTACCTGCTCAGGGCTGAGGTGATAAAAAGGTGCAATGCACATATTCAGTAGTACATTAGTTGCTGTCATGGTATCAGTTTTCAGGCAGAGTTCAGTTAAGGAAAGTTCTGTTTGAGGGAAAAAAAATCTACCTATCCTTTCTTCTTGCTTCTTTATTAAGCCTCTGAATATGGAGAGCCAGCTGGGCAATTTCCCTGTCTATTTCTGGGCCTAGGTGTTAATTTAAAATAATGGTATTGAATTTAAGTTGTCATAATTACTGTCTGAATTTACAAGAGACTCCTGGAAACTCATCTTAGCCTGTTCCCTCTGTGATGTTTCAGTGTCTCACCCTGCAAGAAACCCTGTGCACAGCTGGAGGCCGTTCCTGCACTGAAACCACTGGACATAATTTAGTTTTCTGGTACTATTAAAGTAATGAGTCAAAGATGAGCATAAATGTTGAAGAAAAGGTACTGCAAGTTCCCCAGCTGAGAAATAAATGGTACTGATGGATGTGCTCTATATCTGCAAGGGTTTTATTGTGTTGAAGAATGCAGTTTCTAAGTTCTTTTTGTTTTTGCTTGACTCTTCTTATTAGCTGAGGGATTTCACAATGAAGCCATTTCTCACCCCTGATCTGGCAAACACTGATGTTTTTAAGAAAATGAGTTGTTACAATTTCTTTAGGGGAGCTCTTTCATATGGCCTGGTATGAGGCCACTGCAGTATTTTCCTGCAGGGAAGACAGCTCATGTCTACAGCCCCAGATGGGCTGATGGGTCAGTACAGAATAATAAAGATGTAATTGCATTCATCCATGCATTCAGTGTAATAATTGAAAACCCTCAAGTTTTGGATTATTTAAAACTAATAACATTTGGAAATATTTTGCTTAAATGTTTAGAGTTACTTCTACAAATACATTCCTTGTTGTACTAATATAGAAACTTCCTGCAATGGAGTATTTCTAGCATTGATATAAAGAAGAAAAAGAGATAAATATCGGAGAACAAAGCTATAAAACTGTATTGAGACATCCCACAGACAGGTACATAAGATATATCCTTATACAATATAAGTATATTGCAGCAATTAATGTTCTACTTGTTTAATGTATATAAAGAACTTCAAAAGAAAATTGTAACTTTAAGCAAACTAAGTTCAGAAGGTAAGAAATAAACCTTATTATTAATTATTACATTAAGGATCTGTATGCTTAATGACACTTCTAGAACTATCAGGATACAATTCTATTTATATTCCGTATTTTTCAGGGTAAAAAGTGATTTATTTACCTAAAATATATATTAAATTAAAAATTCATTTAAATTAAAAACTGATCAATTTGCCAAAAAATTCCCTTTATTATTTTGTAATAGGCATAATATTCACTAGCTAGTCTGTGGTGTGTTGGAAGTACTAACGCTACTACTGAGAGTGAACTATGAACTGGATAATTTTTTAATATTACACTGAAAAATTCTGAGTGTTGCCATCAAGCATCAGTTCAATCTCTGTCTCACCAACAGACCTTACCTAAGATGTCATTCATTCAGAGTGCATGTGAGGAATAATTAAATACCCTTTGTGCAGTGGTAGTTGATACGGTAAAAACCACAAGTGAGCTGAGTGGGAAGATCAGTAAGAATTTACAGCATAGCTGGGAGATGAAGGCTTGCACTGAATGTGTGCCTGAAGCTCTGGCTTTGCTCATCTTTGAGACAGAGAGCAACAACAGCCAGAGGAGAATGAGAGAAGTCATCAGGAATAATGAAAGGATTATGTCCCCAGGAGAAATGGGGAATCTTTCCAGTGATAACAGACAATTTTTTACTCCAAAGAAATACTTGGGTTGAACAGCTTCTCATGCTGAAGGACCCAACTAATTGCAATACTGGCTTCAACTTTACTTACAAATCAGGAGGTCAACTCCTGTGGCCGTGGTTAAGGGACATTTGGCTGCAGAGCTGGAGTCTGAGCCTCTGTCAGATCTCTGAGTGTGTCTTAACTACCCTACCTGGTTTACAGCCAACTCCAGTGTTTCTGCTCAGCCTCTGCCAGGCTATGTCCTAATTTCAAAACAATATCTCCACTACGTTTCAGTCCCCAAGGGCAGTAGCTACACCAGATTTAATTAAAACTGGGAATGCTAATCAGCAGGTCCTCCTGTAACTGAGAGATTCCTCTGTCCCAAAGTGAAGTGGCTTTTGCCTCCTACCATTGTGGGAAGCATTGAAATAATGCTCCTGGGTGACAGATCCCAGAGTCTGCAGTACCAACATTCCTTACCTGAACTGGGGAACAGCAGCAGGTTCACTCAGGGATAGTTTGCCTTCAGATACATCAGTGCAGACACCACATAACTGAATTCTGTAACAAATCCCCTTTCTACATTTGCACATCATAAAACAACATCATGACTTTTACTAATGAACATGTGTAAGGAAATGAGAAGAACCTTGACTAACAATGCCCTTCCCTGCACTGACCTGGATGACAATTACCCATTACTGCAGATTTCTGTTCCAGGCTCAGAGACTGTGATCAGCCAGGCTGCCCTAAGCAGGGCAGGCACCTCTCAGGTCCCTGTGATCTGTGCAACTGGATTTTCTCCCCAGGGTGTGCACCACAGGGGCGCAGGTGGAAGCAGAAGCACACTTGGAAGCAGGAAATGTCCTGAAGTTCAGCAGCTGCAAGTAATCATTGAAGTCAACAAGGTGAACAATTATTTACTTTGCTGCTTTAAAGAAAGAGGGGTGGAGTGAGGAAGGGAGAATCAAGTGGAAATAGTAAGGAAGAAATGTACATGCTTAAATTTTCACTGCTGTAGTGTTGTGTAAGAGTACAGAAATTTCATGGGTTTTATTTAACTTCCACAGGAAGTTTTGTGTTTGTATTTAATTTCTGGGAACCCAAGGGCAAAGCAAAGCAATTAACATGTTGAAGACTTAAAAATAAACTTCAGAGGCTTCAAGTAAAATACCTTCAGCTGATTAGTGTTACAATGCATCTTTAATGAGAAATAAATGAGGATTGCATTGTTTCTTAGGATAAGGAGAGTTGTTAGATATCTGCATTGATACTAGAGGGCTTAGAAATAATCTGTGAGCTGCTTTTCTGGAAAAAAAAGAGGAAACTTCTACATGGCCTAGTGCACAGATAATAAAAACAGTGAAACAAATCCATTTGTACAAGTTCTGTAAAAAGCTTATTGCAAGGTGAATTTTGACATAGTCCTGTCAATCTTTGGATTCCTTAGACTCACCCCTTGAAATATATCCATGTTTCTCTATTTTTGTCCAACTGTTAGTTTTTCTTAAACTTTGGTTTTACTATAAACTAATTTATATAAGTGTGGGCTGTAGAATGTAAAATTAATTTTGAATGACCCACATATAAAATCCTACCTCCTCTTATACCTACAGCAAACAAAATTCTATGGAAAACAAGGCTCAGAAATAGACTTTACAGTTTAAAGTATTTCTTTACAGTTATCCTGTAATGGCTGTGTACCAAACAAAGGGAATACGAAAAGTTCTTTGATTGGGAAGATTGGCAGCATCTATGCTTTTAAATCAAATGATTTTGAAGTATGCATAAATTTATTCTCTTGGTTAAGTTGCTGCACAGTAAAAAGGAATGCTATTCTCTGAACAATAATTGGTCTGTCTCAGCTCTCAAATCGGGTCACAGTGAACAGACAGAATGCTCTGGTATTTCTCTCTTACTCTTTTACCTTGCTTTCTTGGAAAAGTGATTGAAACTGTAATCATTACTGTGCTGAGGCAGTGCACTGATAAAAAACCAGTGTTTTTCATGAATGATAGATCCTCTTCTTTTGTCCTGTTTTTGATGGTATTGTATTGTAGAACAGCTTAAAGAACAATGTAGAAATCTGCAGTCTCAACAAAATATGCTGAAATGCAGTGAATGAGTACAGCAATCCCAGTTATTGCTGGAGTTTATTTTTGGTAATAAACACTTCACCTTCTGTATGGGACTGTGGTAAAATGAAATAAATTTGAATTATTAATTATTAATTAACCATTTTACAGTCATCATATTCCTAAATATGCCAAACAACATTCTAAATAACCCCAGAATGGACTGAGGGTGGGTTGAAGGTGACAATACTGTTCTACAAAGCTCATGTGCTACATCACTTCTCTCCAGTTATATCTCCAACTGCTCCAACAATTAAATAGGTTGGGAAGAGCTTTCTAGAAGGTTGTAGCTGTCACCTTGTGAGCCAGAGCAGGAATGCTGTGAATCAGCCAGGCCTTTTTATGGGAATATGTGCACACTGAAAAAGGTACCATGGGATCTCTGAAGGATCCTCTGCCTGGTGTGAATAGTGCGAATAGCTCCCCCAGGGCAGCTGGGGAACCTGCCTCTATGGAACACATGGATGAATAATATTAACAATATTATAGACAGATGGTATTTATGTTTTGGGTAACAGTGAAAATGTATTGATGTTGAATTGCTTTGAGTATCCAGCACAGGCAGAGCAGTAAACAGCAGGAGTGTCCTCTAGTCCTCAAGAGTGTCAGGAGAGGATGGTGCCAGCTTCAGCCAAGGAGGGGAGCCAGTAACTCTTGATGGGCTGTTTCCCTCTTCTGTTTCATTTCTCACCCATGTCTTCGTCTTCTGATTTCATGGGGTGACAGCTCAGGCCCTGACCTCTTGCCTTCTGCCCCAGGCTAACTGCACTGAGTTACTTTAGGACTCCTGGTAAGTGAATCCCATGGATTAGGGCCTCTTCAGTCCCCAGTGGCAGGACAGGATGAATCCCCTGCTGCAGTCACCTGTCTCCAGCTACAGCCTCTGGCTGGCCAGGGTGGGAAAGCAGCTTTTACACAGCTGAAGCAAAGTAAGGTGGCCCTACCTTCTCCTCATTGGCTAAGACAGAGCAAGACTTGGAATTAATAAAAGGGTGAGACTGAGTTCAGCTCAGGCTTTGTATTCTGCTGCAGTAATTTTGTCTCTCCCATGTACCCAAATACAGTCACTGGTGTCCTACCTGGAGTGCTGGTGACACGATTCAGGGAATCCCTGGGCAGGCAGGCTGCCCAGTGTAGGGCTGTGGATCTTGGTTTGTTAGAGCAGTATTAGCTACCTTTCTGTATTGCTGTGTCTTTTTTATATGGAAGAAGGTGAGAAAAATTTGAATATAGATAATGCCATTACCAGTTAATTTAAAAGGCCATATTCTGGTTTTTAACAATGCTAGACCGTTCTAAGCAACGTTTGAGAGAGATAAGGATATATTTAGAAGATAAATGTTTCAATTTCTGGCTGCCCAAAAGTGACATAACAACATTATAAATTTAAATAGGATGAGGCTTTAATGGGTCTCCTAGAGGAAAAAAAAGGTGTTTATTAGTAGAAATGTACTAAACTATCTGCATTTGACAAAGTGCTAGTGGAGAAAATTACTTCTAGAGAAATAAATGAAAATGTCAATTAAAAAAAAGCAATGGCTTTCTGAGTTGTGGGTTGTGGTTTTGCTTTTGGAGGTGTTGTGGTTTTTTTTTTGTTTGTTTGTTTCTTTCCTGAAGGCAAGTGCTGGGTATGTTTTCTGTATTGCTTGAAAAGCTTTTGATTTGTCTGTGTTGCCTGAGTTCTGTGAGTGTTGGGGGTTTTCTGGGGACAACCCTTCTGTACCTGCTGCTGCACAGTTGTATTTCATGTAGGCTGGAAGATAGTTTAATAGGCTGGTCTAATGCTTTCTCTGTATTATGTTTTGTTTTTGCACTTTATTTAGGAAGCATTTTCCAATGAAGTGTCCACAAGCACAGTCTCTGCAGCTTAAACCAGCTGGCTTGCCACTTCCATACCTGCCAAGGATGTGATGTTTCCTATGCCAGCAGAGACATTCCTGGTAACTGCAAAATATTAGGGAAGTGGAAATTCCCTCTTTACAATTTTCTGATCCCAATCAGCTTTTCTCCCTGGTGACTGGGAATCCTGAGGTGGCAGGTGAAGTCAGGGTTTGCTTGGCAGGCACACTGGGAACTGCTGGCTGTGTGCAGTTGCCCTTGCTCTAAAGGATATTGCTGTGTTCAGCTGGAGTCTGCACAGAAAGGCTCAGGGAGGGCATGAAGAGAAGCAGCTTTTTCCCAGCATTAAACAGTGGCACGGGTGTGAGCCTGCAGTGACACACACTTGTGCCATGAACACAGGGGGAGCTGAGCCCTTCTAAGCAGTGATATATTCAGGTTTTACTGCTGCTGTTTGATTTGCTTATGTTAGATGTGTCTTCAGTTATTTGTCTCATAGCAGAATAAAACCAGCTATCTGAGGATAATAACCAGACACTAGGAACCAAGTTGCTGAGCTGAGGTAAGAAAGGAATCATTGAGCAGTGACCATGGCACAGGCTGTCTGCAAACAGGGGTGGCAGGGGAGACTTTACTTCTGCCAGTGCAAAATGTGATTGAGTTTTAACGAGAAATCAAGTGTTTCACTTCTGTCTCTAATCTCCAGGAGCTGAATACTGTAGCCCTATAAAAATATTACTTCTATTAAAACCTGCAAGATGAGATGCTGGACCCAAATGCACTAAAGGCAAACAGCAGGCAAATAGAGTGTACTCAAGTCTTAATGACTTTTTGGAAAGGTTCAGAAATAGCATGTTCTTAAATTTGTTGCTTACACTGAAGCTGGCAAACCAGGATTTCTCTCAAAGACTTTGTTTTCAGTCATTTGCCTCATGTTCATAGGTCTCCCCCTCAGACTGTAATTATGTAGTATTTGGTTACCTTCACAGGTTGCTCTGGTGTTCTAATATGAATTTTCCTCATTTAGTAAGAGTTATCGAGGTTTACCTCATCCTTTTAGCAGCCTAAGAGAAACCAAAATGAACTGTGGTCACTTGATGTTTTTTAATCTCTGCCCAGCCTCTTGAGCCCACAGCAACAGGAGAAGTCCTGCTCTCTTGCTTCATCAGCACTTTGATGACATCTTACTTAGTGCCACCTTGCTTTAAAGGCAGTCATATGCTGACACTGACAGAGAGTTACAATTACCAGCCCTGCTGGAGGTACCAAAATAATGTCCTCAACATCAAAAGATGTTGTTTTAAATTATAATTAGGGTCTCCATGGGTGAATTGTTTCATAATCTAACATATTTTATTTTTCTTGACATAAACAAGATGAGGCACAGTGACAGCAAGGACCTCTGCCATTTCAAATTAGTTGAAGCATCAGTATTAATTCTAAATTAGCTAATTACTGAGAAAAGGGAGGAAACACAATTTGTCATTTATGCTGGTAAAAAACCACAATCCCAGCTTATTTTTGTGACTTTTTACTACATACAGGAATGTCCAGCCACAAACCACGGTTAAATATCTTCCCCATGATTGTATTATATGGCTATAAAATGTTCTCTCATTTTCCACATTCTACTGAAAATGAGACTGTGAAAACATTCAGCTAAGCAAAGGCAGATGGAGAATAAAAGCAAAATCACTTCTTTCCTGACTCCAACATTACCTGTGCTGATGCTGCTGCCATGGGGCTGCAGTCCCCAGGTGCTCGTGTCCAGCTGCAGGTACAGCCACGTCACTGCTGCAGGGCAGCACTACACAGGTGATTTCAGTCTCAGCAGTTCCACAAATCAGGCTTGAAGGAGACTCCTTGATCAACTGTTGTGACTAAAATGTAATTAAACCCACTCTTCAGCACAGCATTTCGTACCTCTCACCATATTTAAATACCTGTAATACCCTCTAGGGAACACTGTTGTATGTGAGTACATGCAGAAAACACGACAGAATGCATTAATGATGCTCACTGTGTTCCTCCCTCTTCAGGTGCCAAAGCTGCACCAGCTCCAGGTCCATGGCAAGGATTGTAATGTGTTCAACTACATACTTAAAACCCCAGCAGGTGTGAGTTAATTACATGAAGACTTTATTTGCAACAAATCAGATACACTTGCTAAAAAAATGGTGGATTTCAGCACTTAAACTATTTCATAAATTTGTTTTTAATGACTTATTGCAGTGAAGAAAACATACTTTTTAGGGTTTTCAGTATTCTGTAGTATTCTGTACTGCCTTACAGTAAGGCACTCTACATTGCATTTGGAAATCAAAGATCTCTGTTCATCTAGGAATCGACAAAGCAACTTCTGATTACAGCATTCTGTACAGAATATTCTCCCCATGCAATTATTCCAACTTCCATAGCCAGAGCCAGGATATATGCTAATTGAATGGTAGTGAAATTTCAAAATGGAAATAGTTGTTTCACCTTTAGTTTCTGTCAGTGACATTTTTATCAGCCTCATTTACAGACTTTTCATTATATAAAACTATATAATGGAAACTATAAAACTATATAACATTATATAAAACTTTATAACAGATATAACAGAAACCCAAGCTGTGACTGCAAGCCAGAATGTGTCTGCTCTCCTATTGCTCCTGGCTCTGAAGAGCTAAGAAAATAAAGTGTGGGAAATGGGAGAAAATATGACACCAAGGTAACAGGATATGATCTCAAAGTTGCTAAAAGTCAGCAGGAGTCTGCTGATTTCACATTTTTTGAGATTTGTTTCTGAAAAAATGTGGCCCATTCATATTGTCCAGGAGATAACAGAAATTACTAAATTTGTTGATTTTGAAATACCCTCTCAAGTTAAAGAGTTATACAGACACCAGTTTCTCTGCAATAAGAAAGTATTATCTAGGAGCAAAGCAAAAATTCTCAGAACTGTACTTTTCAATGACACATTACCATATTAGCTCTGCTCTTCTCCCATATTCCTCACAGGTCTCTTTTTCAAAAAGAAAAACGTGTCAACAACTTCCTTGTTATTTAGGACAACAAACTGAGAGCTGTTCTGGGACACTGCAGTCAGAAATCTGTATTTCTGCTTGGGGAAACTTTATGAAACTGTTTATCTAATATGAAAAAACACCTTCTGACACAGCCTAGTTCTGCTTAGCAAGCAAATCCAGCAGCTCCTTCTCTATGCCACGGCTGCCCAGTTCAGTTAAGCTGTAGTATTTGTGCACCACCTTCTCCTCTGTCACAACCACCACTCGAAGGCCGTGGGTATCCTGGCCCAGCTGACATCCTATGGCTGAGGACACCACCATTTCCATGCCTTTGTAGGACCCTCCAGCATTCCTATGGTAATGCCCAGAAAATACAGCTCTAATGCCTGTTAAAAAAAAAAAAAAAAAAAAAAAAAAAGACAGGGTGTGTATTTAGTTAGCACCTTATAGGTGTCACATTTACCTTCATTCTTTAATGGCTCATCGAGCATAAAGGTAAAAACTGAACCATTTACCCAAACTCACATTTTTAAATAAACAATTAGTAAACAGTAGTAAATAATGCTAATAGTAAAAAATGATTAATCAAACTTTATTGTGCTCCACCAGCTAGAAGCTGTTTAGGGCTACTGTTGTCTCCCCACTCCTTTGCCTAGGAAGAAGGGACAGTCCAGGAGCAGATGATTAAAATGAGATACCTGCCCAGAGAATGATGGCACTGAAACACAAGTTGAAAGGGGAAAAGAGCAGAGCTGTATCTGTCAATTAGCATGAAGAAAGTTTTTAATGACTCAAGGCCGTTCTGTTTCCTTTTTTTTTTTTTTTTTTTTTAAAGATTAGTTACATTTTGGACTTTATTGGAGTAAAAAAATACCTAGTTTTTATAGAAATTTTGAAACAATTTGAAATTCAATGAATTGTGTCATCCTCACCTCCAGTAATTTCTACTTTTTGTTTCTGCTGTCTTACAAACATAAACAAACAAATCGGTAGAAGCTGTACTTGTTACTATGAATGGCCTTTCTGATTGTCCTTGCAAGTCAGATTCATGCTGCCAAACACATTATCTTCCCCTCCCCATATTTGCTAAATTTTAACAAAATGGTTTTATTACTATAAAATTATGAAATCTCCTTGAGTCTGAATAAAAAAAAAAGTAACCTTGTTGCTGAGTACTTCTCTTTCCTGCCAAAGTTTACAAACCCCCTCAAAAGAGAGCTGAGAATGCAGCTCCCTCCCCAAGAGAGAAAGTTCTGCCCTAGACAAAGCTTTTAATTCCCAGCTTATTCCACCCTGCTTTGCCATTCAGCCTTTCCATGCTCTGCCCATAGGTACAGCTGAGCACCACAATGAACAGCATTCAGAGTTTGGTAAAAAAATATTCATCATTTTCTTGCTAATTTAAGGTAGAGCATGTTTTATTTTGAATGCAAACATGGAGCTAGTATAAATAGATAATTTTACAAACAGGATTTGGGATTATATTTTGGCATGCTTAGTCTAAGGTCCTTGGACCTTTGGTCCAGACTCTTACAGCTTCCTGAAGCTGCATCTAATGCTACGTTATACTGTAGAGAAACAGAAAAATTACTGGACCAGAGGGCTAAAAATACTGGAAATTTTGTTGGCATGCCAGAAAGGGGAATTTGTGAAACGCTACAACCTTAAATGACATTTAAAAAGTAAAAAGCTCACAACAACTGATTTTGCCTTCAGACAGCAGAAATCCTGGAAAACAGCAGAGGCAATTTAAAGCCAGAGAGCTTTAATGAAGAACATGCTACAACTTCACATGGAAATCCTTATTTCTCTAGCCAGAAAAAAACCTTCCACATTTTCTTCTGCAATAGATTTAGACCTGTTTCACAGCGATAAAATGAAAAGGGAAGTAGGTGAACCCATCTTAGGACAGCTGGCTAACATCAATCCTTTGCTTTTGTGGGAGTGAGTGATCTGAAGACTGATATAAAATATATAAACTTGGCTCAAAGTATAGTTAAAAATTAAGCAGCTTGGAAAGCAAAATATAAATTATTCTGCTGTGTGTCTGGTAAGAGCTACATGGGCTTTCATATTTCAAATCCAAGCCTTTCTCAAACAGCAAATGAGTCAAGGTAGAAAACAAGAGAATGAAGCCACCTCATCACTGAGCAATGGTACATGAGCCTTGTCAGCTCCAACTTGTCAGTTCCCCTGTTTTAGTGCATCAGGGCTGATGATCCTGCTGCTGGAAGCACTGCTTGGCTGCTGCAGGAGGCACACGTGTGAGCAAGACTGCAGGACAGCTTTGGGAGCTTGCTTTGACTCAGCTGCACAAACCCAGCAAAACCGGTGAAGTGTTTTTACATCTTGGGAGAATCTCAGTTAAAGTCCCTCAAAAGGCAGTGGTGGAATACCAAAGTCAGTAGGAGTTAAGTGGAAGAATGGTAACAAGGCCTTTTCAGTATTTCCCACTTTTTCTGCAGGTAAGAGGAACTACTTTAGTCTATGAAAAAATTAACACGTAAGAATCATAAACCCATAGTGAGGTGCAAACCTTAGTAACAGAAATAAGTACTTTGGAAAGGAGTTAAGTGGAAGAATCTGTGTCCTAAAGTAACATCTTCCTACCATCCAGAGAATTTAATATTTCAATTTAGAACAGGAAAAGAAACCAAGACTTTGCATCATCATATATGTAAACCAAACCCTGACTAAGTGTAATTAGAAGGACAAAGGATACGAAAGTCATAAAGGAACTGTAGTTATGCTAAAGAAAAAAATGTTCCACTTGTCTGATAATTCAAGGAAAGATTTTGAGAAACCCATCCTAGACAGAGACAGACATCAGTAAATATTTTGCCCAGACTTCAGTTTTCAGATACTAGAGCTAGTATTAACTCTTGTTATTGCTGGGTTACAGGATGTTACACCTTGAACAAGGAAACAAGGAGGTCACTGCTGGGTATTGACAGGAGGCTCACTGATGGGGTTTTTCTGCAGGAGCACTTTTCTGTTCACTCAGCTGCACTGCACCCACTCTGAGTTAGCATGAGGAAAGCTGAACCAGTCACTGCAATAATACCAAGATGAGAAGCAGGCAATTTACTTTGCTCTTGCTTTTGATCTTTAACATAAAAAGAATCTTAGAGATGTTATACACTCGAATTTGATTTATTAATTTCAGATGTTTTTCTGAAGTAATAATGTCAAGTTGCTAGCAACAGACAGCCCCACCCCTTCCCCCCTTCAAGTCTGTGAAGAAGGAACAGTGTCCCGGCAGACCTTGTTTTTAAAGCCCACTTCAATGTATCCCCAGGTCACTTAAATGCATCCAGCTATACATAAAAACATACATTCCCTTCCCACTACAACAGAAGGAACAGTCAATATGTGAAAAAAGTCAGTGTCTTTGTAAAAAAAGCTTTAGATACAGCAACTGGTTCCGATTTTAGTAAACCAAAGCTGTTCTCCTGCCATACAATTTACCATTATTTTCTGATCAAGCACAAAATGTCCTTAGTTCTGATGTGAAAAAGCTGAATCTGAAAGACAAAACCATTTTCCTTCTCCAGATCTGATGATAACACTTTTTCCCTTCAGAATAATGCATCCCAACTAAAGAATGAAATACCTATTTTGGTACAAGTTCTTTGAGACCAGAGCAGCCTACTTAGCAAAAATAATTCATGATGTAACAACAAGCCCAAACAAGGATTGTTCAAGAGTCATGTAACACTTAAATATGTTGAAAAGCCTTAGACTTTTCATCAGCTCAACCATGAAACAAGCATATAAACACTGGTTTTATGCTAATTCACAGACTGCATTATGGCCCTTGGGGCTGTAAGGCCACTCAGTGGCTGTGGCAAGGCAAGAGGGAAGTGCTGGGGAGGGGAATTACCAGCTCATGCAGTTCAGCATGCTGCCTTTGATGCTACCTATTTCACAGGCAGAATCTTTACAGCACAACTCAATTTAAATAAAATTTCAAACAGATCATATTTTAATTTGGCTATCTTTTTTCAAGTAAAAACTACATTATCAACACGTGACTCGGCTTCTACTGCAGACATTTTTCAAGAAGAAATTCAAAAGCACCTCTGAAGACTTTCCTCCCCTCTCTTCTGTTTCCTGTGTCTGCTTTCTAAAACCAGCTCACCAAATTAGTAGTAGAGCTTCACCAAGCTCTTGTTGATTTGCATCTTCCTCACTTTAACAGCTTTGGGAAGTTGGACAATTTTTACCAGCATTTCCTGTCTTCACTCCCTCAAGGCTTGGTGACCCACACCAGCACCATGTATTAAAAGGTGTTTTTCTTACACTGTTCCACTGCCTCACTGTCCTAACAGAGAAAGGTGTCCGAGATGTGCTCTGGATGCTGCAAAGAAAAGGCTGACACAGAAAGGGATCAGGAGGCTTCAAGGGATCCAAGCAGGCTCAGAAGCAGCTGCCTATGCACAACCATCACATCCTCACAGGCTGCAGCAGCTCTGATTTTATGGAGATTATTCTCTGTAACTGTGGCCATCTCACAGCACTTCTGAGCTCCCAAGCAACCCAAAGCAGAGGAATGTTCTGAAAGAAATGAAGTCCTAACTGAAATATTCACTACTTTTTTCAACCCTGGAGATACTGAAGAAAATGAGAAGAAAACTTTAGCTATCCCAGTGTTGTTAGCACACTGTTGATTTTATTTCTGACAAGAACCAAGTGAGAAAATACTTCATTACACAAAAAGGAACTAAACTGAGGATACAGCAGGAGGCAGTTTGTCTGTTAGCAGGAGAAGCTGAGGTTATTTTACAGAATTTTAAAAGTGAAGATAGTCCTCCAAACGATCATTTATCACTCAGAAAAACCCTTCTGTGGCACCAGGGAAAAGGGTCAGCATGATTTTGATGCAATTGCATTGTAAGAGAACAAAGGCATTTAGCTGTATCTCATGGACAATTCCCCTGGGAGCGATAACATCCCTGTCTTAGCTTATTGTGCAGCTGTAGTCCTGTAATTCCCAAGTTCCCTGACTTGGGACTCTACTGCTGGCTTCTGTAGCTTAGAAAAATGTAAGGACATGGAAGACTGGGCATGTTTTCAACTCCATTTGGGCAGGAAAGAAAGAGGACTCTGGGCTGACTTCTCTGTGTGGCCCAACAAACAACCACATCTTTTCTATTCAGTGTTTTGGCCAGCCCTGCTATTTCAGGAATAGTTAAATCATGTTAATGTCTCCACTTTGAACAAGAAATGCTAGCCAAATAATCTCTGTGCTTTCTTAAACAAACAGCTGCATTCTGTAACCGTGCAACAGTAAGATTTTGTGAAACAGGTAACACCTCTTTTCCTAACTTCTTGAAGAATTTACTGTTTTCTAGTTTAATTCAAGAAATACAGACTGAGCCCCAGGCTCTAGGGAAACTGAGTTGCAATGACACAGGATGGAAAACAATGCACCCACATTTACCTTGAAATATTAAAAAACCCCAAAGAAACATGCACCTGGAAAACTATTTTTCTCCCATAATCAGATAATATTGGGTTGTAATTGAATTGAACTAGTTTAAATTCTAGGGGTGTCTGACTCCAATTTCTGTAATTGCACTCACTTCTATGGCTTGATTCCAAAACCCCCTCAATTCAGAAGAAGCTGTTTTCCAACTCTAGTTCCAAATGTACAAACCCCATTTTTGAGGCAGCTTTGCTGTGTCCAAAATGTGACTGACCTCGCCTTAGCTGGAAATCAAACTGCTCAACCCAGCATTATGGACAGAGTAAAAATATATCAAAAAATTACCAACATAAAAATAAACCAAAGAAAAGCAAGCAGATTTTCCAAATTAGGAGGAGAATGCCTGGAATAATCAGCATAGGCAATCAGTAGCATGCTTTATTTAGACTGAGCCTTCAATTAAATAAATGCTTTTCTCAGCAAAAGCAAATGAGACTGTAAAATAAGGAGAAGGCTAAATTAGTGCAATATGAATGACATAATAAATATGTAATGGGTACAGTACAGACCTTGCCTCTCTTCCCATGCTCTCTGTAGAGAATTTTGGGAAAAAAAAAAAGTGGTCCTGACCGAACAATGACATTTATCACATGGTTCAGATTATCACCTTTTAATTGCTGATTAATGAACTATTTTTTTACAGTAACTGCACACATGAATTAATGTTCACTGCATTTCATGTACAGGTTGATGGCTCTCCATCCAGACTGCAGGTGAAGTTCAAAGCAAACAAAAGGAGGTATTTCTTCAGAGAGCTGTGAAATATGAAATTGCCTCCTGCAGACCATTGTGAAAGCTGTCAGTTTTCACAAATCAACTGAACAAATCTAGAGAGGAATCACTAAATTGCATTATGTTGATAACATTAATATGACACAGTAAGTCCTTGAAAAAAAAATTCTCGGAGGTGGGAAGAGGCCTGGAAAGAAATACCATTATGCACTTCTCTATTGTATGCCCTTCATGAGTTTGGGGAGTAGGAGCAGCAGGAGACTGGGCTATTGAGACCCTCATTCTGGTCCCATCACTCTGCTTTTCAGTTAGCTGTTCAAATTTAATGATAAAATTAGATTTTAAATAGAGTTATGCTTATCCAAAAATCCCTGAGTCACCACACAGATCTCTTTCTCAGTCAAGGACTGAAGAAAGAGGACAGACTAGAAAAAGCTGATCCTAGATACATTTGTCCCCAAAAGTGCAGGAGCTAGAGAGGAGCACCAGTAGAGCCGAAGTGGAAGCTTACAAGTGGAGAAGCAGTTCTGTAAAGACATTAAATTGGGGGATCTGAATATTATTAACACTCTTGTACCCTGTCATAGCTTTCAAAGAGAGGAGAACCAAATAAGTATCCAGGCACAGGGAGATGCTACTCTGAGATGTGTGTGTACATCCCCACACAGGTATTTTGTAAAAGGCAGTGTTTCTAGCAAATACAATCATTTAAGTCACATGGATAAATTGATCTTGAACATTTCCCCTGGGGTATCAGGCACAAACTGGCTTTTCTTTCTTCCTTTCACTTGCAGAGTACAGCTGCTGTCTGAAGTGCTGAACAATGTGGTCGGTTCAAGAGCAATACCTGTTCTCACAGCAATTTTGCACTCCAAAATGATGTTCTTTCAGCTTCCCTACAAGAGCCACGTTAACCATAGGCATCTTTTGCTGCACCATTTTTTCTCCTCCTGGGCACGTGGTGTACCTCAGATTTTCAAGCCTCCAGTACCAACAAGGAATGATAATATTTAGAAGTCTTTGAAAACAAAATCTCTTCAGTGGAATAGAATTGATTTTATCTCATGGCAATTTCAGAGTGCTCGCATTGCCTCATCTGCCAAGCAGGTGTTATAGCAGCAAACAAAGATGTGAAGGCATCAGTCACTGTTAACTGCTCAGTGTTCAGGCAGTTCTCAAACCCTGCTATCAAAAACAAACCCCAATAATTTCCCAACAGAGTACCAATAGAAGGAAACAGTCCCATTGCTAAGTATTGGGGCTCAATATCCTCCCTTTCACAAGCTCTTTGGTCAGCCCTCAGTAACATACAGAATTGTTTTGTGTAGCCCTTTTGAACATCTCTCAGAAGGGCTGTATGAATAAAAGAGAACTGAGTAATTAGAATTTACATTGCACAGCTCTATAAGCATCTCAATAAAAATATCCCATGCACTCTTTTTTGCAAACATTGTCCTGCAAACGTGCAGGAAGCCTCTGCCTTAAATTTGCTCTGCACCCTAAAGAATCAGGAGTTTGGTGTGGCTGGTGGTCAGTGGGTCTGTGTGAGTAGGAGACAAAATATTATTTTGAAAAGTATACTTATGTTGAAAGCTTCTTTCTGTAAGACAATACTAAATAGAGCTATATAGAAAAGGGTTTTAGTGTCACTTGTTTTTCCTATATAATCAGAGAAGAAACAACAGGCACAGCCAGGGGGTGATTCCAGATCACCTAATTAGAGCACTGGTCTAAATAAGCCTTTACAGGTCCTGTCTCTAGAAGGCCACTCTGTCCTTCAAGTTCATTTCTGTGAATGCCTCTTGTGACCTTTCAGTGGAATTTACTTCCTCATTTTGTTACTTTTTTTTCCATTTGAAAGCCATGTTTTCTCAGAGAGCTGACACAAACCCTAAACAGTCCTGGATTGCTGTGTGCTCTACCGATCAAGAAGAAGCTTTAGCCCAGTGGATAAAAGTGGTTTCAAAAATTTATCTGAGAACAAATATTACTTACTGTCCTTACAGACTTTATGTATTTTGTACTTGCTGCTGAATTTCTGAAAAAAAAAAAAATTTAAATCTGTCTATGTGTATGTTCATGCAGGATTTACATTACCATACCTGGGGAATTGTCTTACATAGAATATATCAAACTGTTCTTACATTGAATAAATATATCAAATATGACCAGGTGGTCACTCTACCTGGGCCATAAATGCATAATTGCAAGCTTGAAAGAGCTTGATCTAAATCACTGAAGTTGAGAGTATTTAAATTACCTTAAATACTGACACATAAGCACTGAGATTACTCACTCAATGTATGGGCTTTGCCAAAATCAAGGTCTCAATGGCAGGAAGATGAAAATATTACTCCCCTGTCAACTCTGATTACACAACAAAGAAAATAATGAAACATAGCATATGTTGTCTGGTAAATTTTAGAAACAACAGCTTTCAACACTCCATGCCTTAATTTTGTGCTCAAATATATCTCAGCTGTGGATGTTCTGAGAGCTTCTTCTTCCTTTAACACTGCTCTCCTGTCACAACATTTCTAAGAGGAGAATGTAGATATATCACACTCTTTTAATGAGTAAAGGTGTTAGAAGTTACAGCACCTACAGTCACAAATATAATGAAAAAATACACCATTTAATGAAGTTAGGTTGATATTTTTGCCCCTATGTACATATTAAGTACTTTTAACCACATCTGAAAAATTGCTTTGAAGACACTTGGATGAATTTAAAACTTTTTAATTAAAAGAAGCTAAGACTGTAGGGAATTTCCTTCTGTATACTTCTATCTCTGGTCTACTTATTTTTCTCTAAGATGTATCATCTCTCAGCTACATAGACCACCTATACTCTTATTCTAACTCTGGTCTTTTTTCAACCCTGTTGGTGAAAACCATCTATTAATTTAGGTTTTATTCAACAGAGCTCCTAAACAAGTCCAGACATTTGCTTAAATGCTTTAGTTGATTTGTGCCATTAAGAAACATTTATATTGTATTAACTAATATACGTACTGCTCAGTGTGTCAGTGATGGTTCTGAGGACAAGAAGTCTTTAAAAGATCCTCTATAGTTCACCAAAAATACCCATACTTTTCAGGTCATAGAAAAAAATATTTAATGTCCTAAGAAAATTTTACTGGAACAAGATATGTAAGAAAAAGTAGGTCTTCTATTACATAAACTGCCTAATTTGAAAACTTAATTTGCTGCTTATGTTTATCAAAGACACATGACTTTCAGACCAGATTTTTGGCTAGACCATTACTACTTCTCTATGTTCCCTACAATGCTATGAGGAAACCTATTTATATCAGCACTGTAAAATCCTTAAAAGCTGAATATGCATTTCATGCAGCAGAGTCGAGTGACTCCAGCAGATCTTACAGATGAGAACGTCAGGTCAGCTCTTTCACAGCTCTTGCACATGGGTTTTTTCTCTACTTAATGTCTGCATGTAGAGGAGACAGAGCCTTTAAGCCTTTGACAACTTAGGCTTAACTTGCAGAAGTTATACCAACACACCTCCAGAAAGGTATCCTTACTTAAATGCTAAACTCTGTTCTCAACTGAGCTGGTTTTCACTATGACCAAAATCACATTTTCAAGGACAATAGTTGTTAGAATGCATTTAAAAGAAACACGGCCTAGCAAGCTTTCTTACACATGCAGCTTACAAGTATGGTTTAACTTTGCACAGTAGTAATACATATTTACAAGTGCCAGATTTTCAATTATAAATATTTATCATAAGGACATGATTTTATCTTTAATTAGCCCAACTGTTAAGGACACTTCTAATGTGAGAAACGCAATTCAGTATTTCATACCAGATGTAGCTTCTACAGCTAGTCTTTTATCTCCACTTGTAATGAACCATCATGTAACAAGGGGTGATTAGAACAGAGGAACTACAGAAGATCTGGGCTTTGAATTAAAAGAAGAATTTTCTGAAGTTGCATACCTCAGTTTAAAGCACCTGTGACCATATGAGCAACATGACCATGCTTAGGTATCTATTTCCTACAGAATCCATATGAATTTCTTTTTTCTCATGAAGACCTGAATGACTAGATTATCTTTCCTTTCCTGTACCTCTCTAACCTGCTGAGTTATGGCTCCATGTTTGACACTTCTAGAAAAAGTATAAACATCAGAACTGGGGTAATTCCAGGTTTGATCCTGGCTTATAGCAACTGAAATATGATGCCCATCTAATAATGCTAAACACCCTAACCCATGCATGTTTATAATGACAGAATAAACACAGTTACAAGCACTGAAACAGCAAGAGGCAGAAGGAACTGGTGACAGGTTGGAGGAGAAGAACAGTGGCAGCCTGGTGGTCTCCTAAAAAGGCAGACTGACTGTCTTTTTCCACAATAAATGGTTATACCAAATTTCTAAATTAAAAAAAAAGCAAAGTATGTTGGGATTTCATTAGCAATATTGTGTTTTAGTCCTCAACAAATGTATGAAGTGAACTGGGGGAAAACCAAGTTCATGTCTAATGATGTGCTAAACTTGATTTTTCTTTGGCAAAGCAGAGAAATCAAGTGGTGTCCTTGCATCTCTGTGCCTCTACCCCACCATGCCAACAGCCTCTCTGCAACCCGCTGAGACCTCTGTGGTCTCACAAAGGCTGCTCTTAAATGGAATAATAAAATGGAAACACAACACACCCGTTACTAAGGTAACTCTGAGCCAACTTTTGATTCAGTTCATTTTTCTCAGCAGTCAGAGTTACTGAGCTGCCTGTTCTCTGTATTCATTTCATTAGCAAAACATTTGATTATTGGTTTGCAAATGTTACCTGTTGACTCAGTGTATAGTAATGAGCATGCCAAAGATCAGTGTTTAAACACACTCATTAAGGAACCAAACAACTTATTAGACATGGGAATGAGGGACACAAGGAGAAATGATGGAGAGAACAGAAAGGTGGCATAGAAAGGAGTTTGGGAATTTCTTCCCTAGAGTTGTGTTGCTCACTTCCCATTCTGTTCCCTTCCCCCATCATTTGAAGCCTTCCCAACTTCTGGTTAAGCCTCTGGACACCCTTCTAAGAAACATGACAGCCTAACAATAATGTTACAATGGTAATGTTTCTTTTACCACTTGATGAATTATATTCCCAGTATTGAGTGGTTTTAAATATTAGTACACCAACTGGATGACAGAAAATCCTAGAACAGAACTGCTTTGGTTCCCACATTAATGGCAGTTTCCTGGGATACAGCCATGAACTAGGATGAGCTCCAGTCCATGGTACACAGGCAGTCACAGCTGCCCAGCTCTCCAAGAGCAACACTTCCCACTATATTAACATTGATACAAAAATGAAAAAAGATATGAGGTGATCTCAGCATGTCTCCTTATGGGGAAAAAACCCCCGCTTGTAAATCTTGAATCTGCAAATATATCACTGCCCTGGAGAGCCCTCAGATAGCTGTGAATTTTTGCCCCACTGATTGGAAACAGTAGGAGGTTGAGAGCTTGGAAATTAGGCTGAGTTGGATGAGGCCAAGCTTAACAATTAGATGGTAAATTAGGAACAAGATCATAAAAAATTTGCATTGTTCAGTAATCCAAATAATGTGCTCTCTTCTAGATACAGAGCAAATGACATTCTGATGCAGCAATGGCAGGATGGCAGGAAATTTTGAGGGACTGGCACACTCCAGGAACATGAAGGCAATTACCAGAAAACAATGGGAACAGCATGGAGGAGTAGCTGTGTACTGTGTCTGTCTCCATGGCACTCAAGTGGCATCAGGCACAGCTGAGGGATTTGGTACAATTACTCATTTATCACATGCTCCACCTGCCCTTCATCCCAGACATGGCCCCTATTAGAAAGGGATGTGCAAAAGATTGATTTTAGCAGAGCAAGACTTGTTTTAACACTGAATAAATCTGGGGTGCATTACACCCTTGGTTTAAAATTGGCTCACTGTGGGAGAAAGCAACCTCCAAGGTAATTGCAAATTCTGTTTCTATGTTTTATGTAAAATATAAATTCTGTATTTTTCTCCTGTGGCAATACCTGATCTTCCCCTCTGTAGGCAGGAAAAACTCAGGTTGTCTTGTATCTGTCAGTACTTGCAAAATGGACCCTTGCTATTTATGTTAAGGAACTTCTCATATTTATCTTTTTACTTTTCACTCAAAGTTTTAAATTTTGTTTGGTACTTTTTACAGGTGAGTAGGTTCAGTTGATAATTTTGATCTACGGGAAACAATGAGGCTTATAAACTGTATTCAAAAATTCCTTGAAAACAGCACCATTTAAGTTAAATGTATTTTGTCTGGCAGCAGAGCCATTAACAATTTGAAACAAAAATTCAAGAGTAGGAAAGTTTGAGAAAATACCTGCTTTATCAAACTTTTCCATTATCTCCTGACGAACCGATTTCTCCAAGTTGAAATAATCATCGTCTTCATCAGGTTTGCTCAGAAACAGAGGGATGTGCTGAAATACAATTATATGCTTGCATTTCTGGTTTGCAGCAGCAGCCAGCTGCTCATCGAGCCAGGCATCCTGGGCTTGCCTTAACTCAGGGCACTTGGAAGAATCATAGTAGAGCTGAGAATTCAACACAAGAAAGAAAACACCTCCAACCCAAAAGCTGAAGTAGTCATCTCCCCAGTTCTTGCAAAAATCATCTATGGCTTCTTTGGTTGGACTATTGCCAATATCATGATTCCCACTGGTGAATACCAGTGGTATGTCCTGATCAGTGTTTTTCAGCACATCCTTTAAATCTTGCTCTTGTTTTTTTTTCCATCGGCTTCCTAAAGGAAAAGAAAAATACAAAACATTAGAGTGTTTATGTTTTCTCACCATTTTAGCTTTTGTTTATGGAATTGTGCATAGTAAGCAAATATTGTGTACTGGATGCCATCATGGAAACATCTCCACCTTTTCCCCGTACACCCACCAGGCGCTGTCCCTCCCTTTCCACGGCCTCAGCCACTTTCAGCAGCTGGCCTGAGGGCAGGCTCTGGACAGGAGCCAGCACAGAGCACTGCAGTTGGCGATGCCACGGTCACTGCTTTGCACCGAGAGCTTCAGCTGATCCTTTTCATCTCCAGACTGATGTGGTGAAAAAATGCAGCAGCCTTGGATGGTGTAACAGCACAAGGGTAAAAACCAGGTCAACTTCTGGCTTATATTTTATGGCTGTGCAACAAAATTAATGGTTTTGGGGTTTGACTTTTTTTTTCATTACAAGAACTATTTTAACAGCAAAAATTTAATCAGTGTCTTGTGGTGACTTATTTATATGATGAGTCGCTTTTAATAATAAGCATGCTATTAAATTAAAAAATGTAGTTGTGTACTTTGCTAGTTTTCTCAGCATCTCAGCCTTTAAATTAACATTCATATCCATAAAGGTACTCTTCTGGACGTCAGGGATTTGTCTCTGCCTACAAAGATTCATCTTATTGACAGATTGATTTCCAATCACTGAAAAAATTGAGAAAGGAACTTTTAAAAGGGTAGGTATTTTCTACCAATGATGACAGGCTTTCCTATGTTTTCTCAAGACTAATCTTTAACTAGAGGCCATTGAAATTATTATTATTAATTAATTAATTAAATGAACATGTATAAATTCATTTTGTCCTGCAACACATAACACATATCTAGCATGGGCCCGTTTCACAAATAACCCCATTTTTAAACCAAAAGCTGTAACAGGATTTTTACAAGAACTCTGAATTCAGGTTTCTAACATACACTTGCACATAGGTCTATGCCAATCAATCACTGTGTACTTTTAAATTGTGTTCTAATTTCTTAACTACATGTATACCTTGTACACAGAAATGCATAAATGGGTTCCTGTATTGCAACTATGAGATAAAAGGGGTTTTTACAATTTCTTCAAAATACTTACCATTAGTATGTTGACAAACACTGACCCTTATTAACAAATATTTTGTTTTATATACCCTACAGTTACAGGCTTTAGTACCACCTCATTGCTGTTACCAGAATTTTACAGCTTTAGAAAAATACTGAGGGAAAAACCCCATATTAGGTCTAAATTGTGCTTAAATGTAAGGACACTGAGATGAGATGCATCAAGTCAAAATCCACAACTCTCTTGGGTTTAACTGCTGCAGAGGGTAGAGAGTAATTGTAGGAAAGTCTTGAGTAACTTGACAAATACTGGGCATCTGATACCCAGGGGAGTCTAGAAAGTAGTGGAGAGCAGATCACTTTTTGGGGTATATTAATGGTCAGTTTGGGCTGTTCATGTTAATCTCAGAAAAAAACAGGGCAAATAATATCTCTATTACTTGGAGCTGCTCAATTTTAGAAAATAAAACCAAAAATTCAAATAAACCTGGCACACTGCTGTCCGTGGGGTAAGGAACCTGGCTGAGAGCACTGCTTTTACTGACACTTCCCATTTTCCTATGGAAAGAGTTGGAAATTTCAAGCTCTAAATATGAAAATGTCTGGGGGAGGAGGGCGGGAAATTCGAGGGGGGAAGGCTCTGCTCAGATCCATGTAAACACATTACACCATGTTAAACTCCATGCTATCACTTTGGGAAATTTAGCTAACAGTTGCAGAGTATAAAGACATTTATGCAAAAGTTACAGAAATAATTTGCAGAATTATGTATACCTCTTCCCAGTGGTGAAATTCAAGCTCTAGAGACTAACACTTAGATTAGATTTGTCGACAGCAGGGCACTGATTCCCTCATTTAATGAAATATTATTTCTATAGCAACAGAGAAACATATTCAGTGTTTATTGCAGAAAACAGATTGCTCAAAATGGAAAACAAGGTCTCTGCCCAAGAGCCTAGGAAATCCTACTAAAGAGAGATTGGTTTAGAACAACTGCATCTTGCCTTCACCTTTTCTTGGCAGAAGGTCAAAATAACTTCAAAAGAAGAGAATTCCAAAGAGACAAAAGTGGGAAAAAGTGAAGGAATGTCTCAGGACACCTTGGTGGAGTGCTGGAGAGGAAGGGTTGGATGTTCTACTGGTCCTGAGCTGTACAACCACAACACACAACGTGTGCCACAGGGAGCCCTCCTGAGGCA
The DNA here is from genome assembly GCA_013389925.1 of Aegithalos caudatus. Classification (NCBI taxonomy): domain Eukaryota; kingdom Metazoa; phylum Chordata; class Aves; order Passeriformes; family Aegithalidae; genus Aegithalos; species Aegithalos caudatus. Next base: position 343,160 of record WEIU01024421.1, read on the forward strand.
CCTCCCCCTGACTTTACACCTGAGCTAAGTAAGTAACAGGTAAAGAAGACAGAGATAGTGGTAAAGAAGGAAGCCACTGTAAAATTAAAGTGGTCCCTGCCACAGCATAAAAAATATCCTTTAAATCTCTCTCAGGCACAGAGCTATAGTATCTAATTATTCCAATTTTTATGAAAAACATTTCTGTTTGATGGACATGTATTTTTTTGGCTTAGCGGGAACTTTGTTGTAGGTGAATAGGGAAATAATGTAGTGCCAAAAGGCAATACAAAAAAAAAAAATTATTTGTGAAGTGCCAGGGTAGATGCAACTGAAATAAATTTCTGTGATGCTTATCCTGACATCATGTGCAGTGACATTTTTAAATCCCGGGCCACAATTTTCTGTCTTTATGTTAGGCTGTGTAAATAAAGTCTTGCCCTAAGAAAAATGACTTCACAAATTAATAGCCCATAAAGGGCAGCTTGGCTTTCATGAAAAATATGAAAGTGAGAACTGTTGCTGGTGCAGATGTGTGCAATTTCCAACAGCTTCCCAGTCTATCATTTCTGAAAGCTGAGTGATGTGAACAGGAGCATGAAGGTGCAATGTCACTGTGCCTGTTGTTTTCTGTTGTGTATCCCTGTTTGCCTCAACAGCTCCAGTGTTCTGTCCTGCACTGCTTAAAGGAACCAAGATAACCAGCCTTCTTCACACACTGAAAGAGCAGATTTCAAGACAGTATTTTACAGCATTTTTGCTGGAGCTGTCTTCAGTCAGCAGAATTACAGATTATTCTGACAAAGAAATAATCCTTTAGCTACTAATCCTTAGTTACAGTTTTCTTCGGTACTCTGCAGAAGGGTGTACCTCTTTAAGAACAGGTTTGGTTTAATTTTTGTAAGCTATTATAAACAACACCAGCTATTATAAACAACTTAAAGCATTGTTTCCCCCCAAGCTGTATCTGCAATGCTGATGGCAATTTTTCTAAAACACAATCCTTCCCATACAGTAACCTCCATCAACACTGTAACTTTTCCTCCAGAAATATTCCAAATGAAAAACTGTCAAATAATTAACAATAGCACCAGTTTTTCTACTGATATGACTCAGGAGGGGGAAAGGGGGGTTATGATGGCATTATGAGGGGGTACCCCCAGGCATTCCTGCCTTGGTGTTAGAAGTCTAAGTACTCCCCCCAAGGCAGGAGAAGCCGTTAGCTCAGACATCTTCAAATAATTTAACAATATGCAAAAATGTGGCAGAATAATTTCCTGTATTTCTCATTACTTGGTCTAGTATTTTAATGTATCTTAAGTGTCCCAAACTTAGAGGAGATGCAAACACATTTCTTTTTAATGGCAAGCACACATTTTCAGTTTGAAGAAGAAAAAAAAAGAAAAATTAAGTTTTATGCCAGCAACACTCATGGAAGGCCCTGATATAATAACTGCAATCTGTTTAACATTTAACCCAAGAGACTGCCTATCAAAGAGTAAGGAAGAGCTGCATTGCAGACAAAAATACTATACAAAGTATCAAAAAGAGACTGTACCTACATTTGATAAAAGCAAAGTAGAAAATGTCAAAACACTACTGATGAAAACAAGATTTAGAAAAACACTGGGCCCATTCCTTCTGTAATTTATGATAATACCAGAAGTACTCTGACATCAAAAGACAACTAAAGATTGTTGAAAGCAATCACATGACTGTTAAAACCAACAACAGATAGGTTTGTGCATTTGCCTTACAGTGCATCACGATTGCTTAAATCAGAGTGTAACTATGTTGAGCACTTCCTGTTCTTGAGACATGTGTCCTGTTTCGTGTGTTTTCATGACTGTCTGCAGCTGCCCTACTCCTCCATTTAGAGGACCTCTCCTAGCCCTATTCCCTAAATTTCTAGGAAGGAGGGGAGTCCAAGGCTATACTGAAACATGCTCATTTTTTATCTGCACTGGATGAAATGTAACTGCTACGTCCATCTCTGTGGGAAAGCAACGCTCTCCTGCCAAACCAGGACTGCCTTTTATCTCTGCTCTTGTACACCAGGCTGTTTGCTCCAGAGTAGGAGGGCTACAAGCAAGATCCTACATGGTCCCTGTCTGCTGACCCTTCCCAGGGGACAGCCCCACCGGTGTTCCTGTCACTTGGAGGACATCACAGCTCCAAACCCAATATGGGTATCATCAATACCACATTGTACCTGCCAGACTCCTGCAAATGCATCTGATTGCTGTGCACTAACAAGAACAAAAACCTGAGCTCTAACCTTGGCACTTCTCAGAACACCAACCCACAGCATCCCTTCAGGGCACTGATGCAGATGGAGCTTCCCCACCCCACAGCTCTGACACTTCCCTCACGCTGCTTCCTTCCTGCCCTTCCCCATCTCATCAATACGGGTGACTGCTCCTGACTGCCAGGGCCAGACTCTTCCCTCTACTCCTGTGTTTACAATTGATCATCCCACAAAAGCAGTGATTCTCTTGTGGGCCATGAGCAAAAGGAAACACTACGGTCTCCATGTTCGTTTTTGTCCTAGGATGCTACAAAAATGTGGTAATAGACAGGGCACTGCAGAGAAAGGAAAGACCTCTCTGGCCACCCAGCTCAGTCTTACTGGTGCTCTTCATTGTTTCTTGCTTTAAACTTAAAAGCTTCCCCTCTGGTGTCTGCTGTAATGAACTAATGCAACACACTGCGTCATTCCAAATTATTACATGCAAGAATAAGCTGATCCATTTTAATAAACCCATTATGGTCATGTTCTGAAATAGGTTTTTTGCTTTAGTCTGTGCTGTAATAGCTAAAATGTCTCTTCTCTCTTCTTTAGACATATATATTTCTAATCTTCAAATAGCTTGAAGACAATTTTATGATGAACAAAAAAATTATGCAGTTAAAAATAATGTAAATATGACTATATTCACTCCTGAACAAACTGACTGACTACTCAGTCTAACTTACAAAGAACCTCATTTCATTAGTTCCAGTGAAAAGCAGAATCTGGAATACTCATTTGTCTACAGCTGTAAGCGACTTTTTCAGTACATTCGAAACAAGCAATAATCTGTTCTGAGACTCAAAAAGTGATCACACAAGAATTTCCTTACATGAAAACACAAATTAATTTTATTATATCACTTTCAGCATTAAAACAAGAAGAAATTTTAACTCTAGTTTAAGCTAATAATGAACAATCATTACATTAATGCAATGACAAAATCCCCAATTGAACAAGGAAGCCTATTAGGGGATCAACTGCTCCTGGTTTAGGTGCATGACATTAAATATAATGACTGCAAATGCTGACATTTTTCTGAGTGCCAGCCACACAGGTGCCCACTTAACAACCTAATTCATGGCATTTACTGCTTCATGTTCTGCTGTGAAAATAAGTATTATCCTTCACTTAAGCTCAACTCTGTTCTTATCCTTACTCATCTCCCAGCAACGTTGAGCTGTCACAGCAAGCACAGGCCATCACTGCCTTTGGGTCTGTACTTCTGATGAAATCATCACAAACAGGAAAAAATACCTCAACACTACAGTACCAAAACCAAACTTAATTAAAAAAAAACTTCATACGAAGATCTAGTACTTGTACTAGACTTTTAGTACTGCCTCTAGTACTTGTATCATAAAATATAAGATCTGAGAAAATTGTGTAACTAATTACATCTCCAAGATTTTAATATTTAGAGATATTGATCTGCTAATTGGATTTCTAAATTCAACTGCAGACCAGTCTAGAGAACATAGAAAATACAAATAAATATATACTTGCTGAAGATGAAACATTTGCTTCTGACAGCCCAGTGGTGTCTCTGCAATCTGAGCCTGTTTGACGTGTGTGGAGATCTCTGATGCTACCCTGCTCTGTGCCGATTAGAGCAAATTTAATTTCACAGAAAGCTGTTGGAGGCTTTGAACGCTCCATTAGGTTTTACTAGAATCAGATAATTACTACAAAATGTTTATTTATGCAACCGCAGTGGCATTTCTTTAAACAGTTATTATTAGATATTTAACAAATAATGTGCTGCTTACCCAAATTCTTAGCTATTATTAATTAACATTGGTGTAAGAGTTTGGAGAAGAGAAAAGCCAAGAATCATTTTGGTTTGGATTCCATCCTACCAAGCATATTGGCATTACAGGTTACACAGCAGAAGAAATAGATGCAGTGAGTTTATTTAGACTGAGCTACCTTGTGGTCATGAAATTAGGTCACACCTAAGTAACACTGCCCTATTGATCAGGCAGTGATATATTAATAGAAATGTTACCTTGCACTCAAACAAATACAACCTTTACCTATACCCTGATTCAGTATAAACATTTTAAAGCCTCTGCTTCTGCCTTGCACCTAAAAAGTCAATCTATGTCTTTTCTGCTTCATGCTCTATTACAGTTCTCCACTGACAAAGATTCAGGAATTGGGATTTAGCTGACAATTTTGCTGAAACTGCAAGTGACAATGGAATACAGCTGCCTCCTCCCCAGCTGTGCCACGCTGCTGGGAGTTAAAAAATACACCAACTTGCTTTTGTCAGTCAACCAAGTACCCAGTTCAAATGACAAAAGAGACAAATATAGTAAAGGTGAAATGCTTACAGCCATCTTTAAAGGTGGAACCATATTTTAAGACACTATTTTGTAACCTGCTCATATGTCTGTTATATGGGAAAATCAAACATCAGCATTCATGCTCTTGCCTTTGAGATGAGAATCGTATTTTTTTGAGAATTATTATATTTTTAGTTAAAATTAAAACTTGACAAAATACCTCCTTATATACATGCCTCACTTAAGGACTAGCAGTGCAGCCTAATTTTGTCTGGCCAATTTTTTAAAAAAAATTAACGATCCTTTCTTTTAGCAAAATTGGTTATTTAATGGTAGTTTAAAAGCAGTATTAAAAGCAGTTTGCAGATTTTTTTTCCTTTGTGCAATGTCTTACCAGATCACTGTATATAGCATTAAGAACTTGAATTGGACCTGACATTTCTCTGTAATTTATTCAGTTCACAAATGTATAAATGGCAGCTTGTGCATTTGCATGCAGATTTCAGCATTACATTCCTATCTCATCCTGTGTGCAAAGCCCACCAGCAGCAGATCTCCAGCTCCCAACACCTCGGTCCCTGCAGTGTGACCATGCCAGTCCTGCGTGACGCAACAAAGCACGAGCGCAGCACCCACCTCGCCAAGGACAGCTCAGCTGGCTGCAAAGCAGCTGCAAATGTGCAGCTCTGCACAGCAAGAGGCTGGGCAATATTTCCTAACAAGGAAGAACACACATGGGCAAACGACTGTGGACTTTAAAGTGTGATAAAACTATGTATTTCCTCCATCTTCCTTTTTAGTGAATCCTGGACCAAAAGACAGGTGGGACTTCCTGGGATGTACCAACTTCAGCTCTTACACAAACCAAGTATTCATTGACCTTTCCTGACCAGCCCAAGATGGTGTTTTAAGTAAGAGAATTTGGAACATCCACAAATAGGTTTCAAATAATAATGCTCTGACTAGGAACATTTGCTATGGTGTGTGCTTTCCCCAGTTTAGAAAATTAAGCAAATTAAAGAGGGTTTTTTTAGAGTTACCCTGTAAGAGATTTGCAATTATATGCTGCAGCCTGTGTCTCAAGACTTATGGTCTATAAAAACTACACTTTTGGATGGAGTCACGTTAAGGCACTCCATACTTAACAGAAACAACAGACAAGTATTTTGGACCATGGCAGTTGCACTTCCAATTTGGGCATGGGAAAGAAACTCAAGCTAATCCAGTTGTGATTCTCCCAGGAGAGAGGATGCCTTCAAATGCTACAGTGATTATAAACAGAAATGAAGCTATACTGCTGTCTGGCCACCAGAACCATCAACTCTGATGTTCCTCAGCTCTGCAGCTTGTCTATTCTGAATGTAAATAACTTCACTCTCCTCTGCGGACGTGTCACAGCTCATAAGAGGGACTAATTGTATAAAAGCCAGTATGCCCATCTCATCTCATATTCTGATCATCAAATTGGCAAGCAGAAGTCAAATGGAGAAGTACTGATTTGAAAAACTGTCACTTAATTACTGTCTAAATATGAACTCAGAATCCCAACATTTGGCACCTGCTTTTAAAATCTTGTTGCGCATCATTGCCTGCTTTATTACATGAAGAAACACTGCATGGGAGACAGGACAGGGTATATAATTTTGAGGAGACATGCAGCCAGCAGTTTAGCTTTTCACATAAAGAACATACTGTTGCCCCAAATTGTAATTAGCTGAACTGAGCTGATGTGTCTTTTTGAGGCTTTATGGAGGAGTTAAGAGCGTTAGCGGAACGTGCGAATTCCTGTGGGAAACGCAAACGGGTGATGCACACACCCAGCTACAGACACACTGCACAGAGCACGGCACGCAGGCAGGGGGAGCTGCCTGGCACCAGAGGATGTCCCACAAGAGCTGGGGCCTCTGGAAGCAGCAGCAGGACAGCCACACATCCTGGCTGTAGGCAGGGCCCTCATTGCTTGGAGGAGAGAAAGCAGGGACAGAGACAGAGGAAGGACGCTGGGGCAGGGAGAGCACTTGCATCCCCTGCAGCCCCAGTGACTTTGTCAGGGACAATTCTTTCCCAAATTCATGACTGCTTTTTACAGGACACCAGATGTCGAAGGTGAGTCTGTACCTTTCACCAGCACAAGCTGCTGCAGCTCTGGCTTGCCTGGATGTTTTCTCCCTCATGACACAAAGCAATGTTCTGGCAGCTCTGAAGGCTGCAGTGCCTCAATAACCATGAACACATCAGCAATGAGCTGTGTACAGTTTGGGCACCTCTGTTTTCAGCTTGTCTATTGTCAGGGCCTTTTCTGTCACCTCCTGTTTAAACTATTCACAGCAACAACACATGCCCGGGCTCACAGCCTGAAACACACATTAGATGGCACAGCACAAACATGAAAATATGCAACAGACACAGTCCTGGAAGATCTTACAATCCAAGTATGGCCCAACAAAGAAAGTGAGAGACACACACAGCAAGCATACCAAGGAGCAGTAAGAAAACTATTAAATATGACTGCAGCTCTGTAAAACTGATTGAAACAATCAGATGTTTTAGCTTGTTCCATGTCAAAAAGATACATTTATAAAAGCACAAATGGTGGAATATGTTATAAATAATGATCTAAAACCCCTTAATTAAACAATTTAATAATATAAAACAAAGGTAGGGAAAAACAGAAGAATGTCACTACTTGGGCTTAATTGACAGAAAAGGCTGATGTAAGATTATAGAGTACTGCATGACCTGGGTAGGGAATGTGTATATTAGAGATTATTATACCTTCACATTAACTAAAAGAATTAGTACAAGTGTTCACAGCGTATTTGAAGTGCCATAACAGTCAATTCCAGTGATTTTGATTTCTTGTAATTAACATATACACACAAATGAATTTAAAACTGCAAGCATAAACATTACTTGCTCACTGATCCATTATCACACTGCTAAGAGATCAAGCTTTATCAAGTTCTATCAGTTTTTTTGTGATTATACACATTATTAGACAAGTCTCATTTCATTTAGCCTCTAAACAGTTACATTTTTACAGTCAGAGCTAAGTAAGTTTGCAAGAGACTTGCTGTCTTGTTTTTTTGCCCATGTAGCCAGAACAATTAATGAAAAAAAATTAAACATCTGGAATAAATACATCACATAAATAACTTACCTGGCCAGAACTATCTAGTTACTGATAGCAGTAGCATAATTAAAAAAATACAGTTAAACCATTTTCTTTGAAGGTATTCAGCCACTTAAAAACAGTTGCTGGATTCCCAGCTTCAAGTTAGTGTTTCTCAGGGTTTCTCATGTTTCTTGGCTGCCAACAGCTGAATTCTCTGCTGCTGTAACAAAAGGTGTTGAAATGCTGATGCTGTTTCCTGGACACCAATCTACACTTGAGGTACAGGAACAAGAAGGAAGCAAAATGTTCATCTTGAACTGGAACAGGAACACCCTGTGTTTGGAGGGCACTATTCTGTGGAACAGATACCAGCCTCATTGAATTTGAGCAGGATCAGGGAAGAACTCAGCCACTAAAAGTGGGACTTGGCTACAGACCACCCAAAAAGGGCGAAAGAATGGATTAAGTCTCCTATGAGCAACTTGAAAACGTTTCTAGATCACCCTGGCTCTTATGGGATACTAACCTCCAGGAGATCTGGAACCAGGAGGCAGTCTGGGACAATCCCTTGACACACACAGACCAACCAGGGCTCACTCTCCTGGTCCTACTACTACAGGAGTGCTGGAGATGTGTTAATCCTGGCAACCTTGGCTGTAGCAGCCTCCAAGGTGGAGTTCAATATCGCAAGGGGGGCAGGAAAGGCAGAGAGCACATCTGGGGCCTCAGGACAGCAGACTGGATACACAGGGATCAGCTACAGGATCCTCTATAAGGCTGTTCTGAAAGCAAGAGTTTGAGAGGATTGACAATTCTTCTCAGACAAGCTCCTAGGAACACAAGAATGGTCCTTCTGGGTACTCAGGGAAGGCAGGGGGAGAGAGAAAAATGTAGGCTATAAGGAGAATGATCTGGCTAAATGAGGAACTCATGCCTGAGAACCAAAGAAAAAAGGACACAGAAAGGAGCTGGAACCAAAGACATACTTGAAAGGAAGAACACTGAAAAAGTACCTGGGTATGCAGGGCTGCTGTCAGGAAAAGCACTCAGAGTGCTGCAACTAGCAGAGGGCAGAAAAAGCTTCTACTGCTACTTTAGCAATAAAACAATAAAGAAAATACAGCCCACTGCTGTGTGAGGCAGTGAGAAGTAACAGGTACTCAGAGCTGCCTTTGCCTCCCTGCACTGAAATGTTCTCCCAGAGCTAAAGGAGCACAGGAAACACAAGGAATGGAACCAGCATCTCTTGGAAGGTTGCAACCTAGGCCAACCCATGGGACTGATGGGATGAATCCAAGAGTACTGAGAGGGCTGGCTGATGTCACTGTGAGGCACTGCTCTATAATCATCACAGGGCTGTTACAGTCTGGAGGAGTGGAGAACAAGATGGGTGGACTGGAACTGGACTGTCGGGCTTGGACTGTATTGGTAATGGAACAATATGGGAAGTTTCCATAAAACCAGACAGAAACATCCAACTTTATGAGAACAGTAACATTTTTAGAAATAAACCTCCAGAGTTTTATAAAAATGCAGTCAAACACATAATCTGATCAACAATATTTTACCGATTACCATTTTTGTCATATTAAATTATATGATCCTTAATGCATACAAATGCCTTCAGAAGGAAGTCCTTCATTGTCATGGTATATTGAAGTGTAAGCCTCGAGTTCACAGAAATTATATTCAGTGACACAGTTGCACTATAAGGTATCGCTTAAAATTCTTGATGTGGTTGTACCACAATATTAGTGTTACCAAGAATAGATATCCTATTCTTGATTATGTAATCAAGAAAAACTTCTGGAAATAATATTCAGAGTACAAACTACTTTTAATCAGCAGCTAAATACCAAGATATGATTACTTCGTTGCTCTAATGACATCTGTAATGGATTCCAAGTGCTGTGCCTGATTGCTTCCCAGCTGATCAGGATTCTGTTCATCACTTCTAGCTGTTGGAATTCTGAGATTTCTTGGAGTTCTGCTGCAAAAGGCTTCAACACCGGTTCGCCTAAATGCTACAGTGCATGCTTTAGAACAGTCCATCAAAAACTTCACCCTTAGTACCCCATGATAAAAAGTTTTAAGAGAAGAGAGGAAGATCTGTGTTGCCCACTTGCTTTTTACTGACAGGCATTGATTAAAAAGCTGTATAATCTCCCTGTCCTTTTAGGCAACTAGTCCAAGACTGCTAATCCACAGGTATCTGCACCATAGAGCAAGTCACTATTACCTCTGTCATCAGTTTAGACAGAAAGACAAAGGGCTGTAAAACTGTACTTTTATGTACAACTTAATGGTTAAATTGTACTTGTATGTTTATCAACACACAGCAGAGCAAGCCATTTGTATAAACACTAAGGCAATAATGAACTAAGTAATTGTTCCAGCTGAATATTCTACAGTTCCTTTTAATAGTGCATTTCCTTAACCACTTTATATAACTACATGATAACACAGGCTTGAAAACTATTAGCATAATTTCAATCACCAAGAAATTATTAGAGAAGTTAAAATATGGTGGCTCAAGTGAGGTAATCATAGAATCACTGAATCATTTAGCCTGGAAAAGACCCTTAAGTTTACTGAGTAATGAACTGCTCCTTCTTGCAATTTCTTGGAAATTGCACGAGGCAGCTTCAAATATTTATACAAGGCACTGCACACCCATCACACAACGTAGGTGATCTCACCAGTACAATCCACTCAGTTTCTTTCACGTCTGTTAGCAGAATGAATAATGCTAATGTTTTGCAAAGCCCTGACAGGTTTGTATTTAAAACATTACCAAGTCTGAGACATACACTAGCAAAAGGACAATAATGACTACAGAGAACCATTGCTAGAAAAATACCCAAAACAATCAAATACAAGAAGTACCACGCACAAGACTTACTGTATCCAGCCATTCAGGGCTCAGTAGAAGTCAGAAGATTGCTGGCTCTCTAGTTCACACTTAAACTCTACCAACAGAGAAGCCTTAGAATAATGTTGTTTCAAGTATGAAGAGACAAAAGTACTCAGAACTTTGCACTTTTTTACGAGTATTGGAGAAATATCCAGGTAAAAAGAAATTAACTTAGTCTCCTGGATTATTTAATTTTTTTGAGATCCTTTTCAATAGGATGTGTAACACTCACTATTTGTCCTGACTTTTCTTCCTCTTACAAGGGATACTGACATCAAAATATTTGGACACCTACGCAAATTAGAAGTTCTAATCAAAACATTTATTAAAACTCTGCTGTAGGAAGATGATTCCAAAATTAATGGAAGCACATAAGCCAATAAAACTGCATCATGGCATACGTTATGATCAAGCTACTGAAGTGTTACACAGTAGATTCAATCAAGCTCAAATCTGTTGGTTTTTACACTTCCCCACTCTTTCAGCAAAACTGTGTTCTGATCAAAAGAAAGCCTGAAAATACTGTCAATCAATTTGACAGCTAAAGTCTTAAAATTAACATTGTGGGACACTGAAAGGAATTAGTGAAAGGTCCCCCATGTGCTTGAAGCCCTGCTGTGTGAGCAGGGGCTGGGAAGCAGCTCCTCAGGTGCAGGTGGAGTGTGAAGCAGAGGGGAGCACACAGCACAAAATGCCTGCAGGCTCCCTGGGTGGATTGTGGTGCTGGCAGTGACAGAGCCAGGGCTGTCTGCAGCTCTGCTGCTTATCAGGGCTAACAAATGTGAGACACTGTGCTTAGATCTGCCTTCCAGACCACTTCTCAGCAGGTAACACCACTTCTAATTTCACTTCCAAGAAAAGTACTTCTCTTTCTTGTAACTCACCATTCTGGAGGGTTTGCTGTTCTTCCTCTCAGTGTACAAAGAAACACACTGAGCTCAGAGTCCCACAGCCACAGGACGGAGTTGCTAGAGCTTGAACTCACTGACCTTCAGCTATTTAGCAACTTAAATATTTGAATTTATTAAGCACTAGAAATCTAGAGAATTCTCTGAGCCTTACTCACTTTAGGTGCTCAAAAAGCCATATCTGTTTTTTGCTATTTTCTTGGCATTAGTTTTCCCCAGTGGCTAGAGCCCCTCTCTTGTCATCTCAAAGCAATTTGTTTAAGAGAAAGACTTTTATTTCAAAGAAAATTTCTTTTACTGAAAAGAAAGTAATTAATTAATGAAAGTACAGCTTTAAGATGAATGCTACAAGAAGTCAGATGAAGAAATCTGAGTAATATCTCAAGAATCATCTACAAATCACAGTTTTTTTCCCCCCAAACACCAAAAATAGGAACTAATACTAATGATACTTATGAAAGACTATTTTGAAGTCAAGTCAATCAGCATTATTGTCAATCTGAAATACATTTTTTAAAATGGTGGGTTTTTTATATAGCTCCATTCTCCATTTTTAATTGCCTTACCTGGCATTCCATGGACAAGGTCTCCACACAGCACAAAGAACTTGGGTTTAGGTTTTAGTTTGTTAACGGCCTGCACTGCTTGCTCTGCTAATTTAATTTCTTCTTCCCATTCATCATCTCCATTCTCAGTGTCTCCATGTGTCCAAGCTTTCATCAGTCCAAACTGAGGATCTGCTCCCTGGATGAAGTAGAAGGGCCCCTTCCATTGGTACTCAGCATCTAAGAAGAAACAAGAGGAAAAATCCACAGTAGAGACACTGAGAAGAGAATGCAAGCTTCCACACATCATTCAATTGATTTTTCTTTACCTCAGTAGTTTGACACTGCTCTAACGCAAGTACAGAATTCTTCATTCATACACGACAAATATAAAGGCAGAAGTACAAAATTTTCCTCTAATGTGTAGTTGTAATAAATGAAAGTGTATTAATCTAATTATACCACATAGTAATTACAGACTGATTAGAGGAGAAGTATGTGAAGAATTCAGCAAATAGTGCTGGAAATTACAAGACTACAACACAGCACAAGTGTGTAACATTAGGTTTCAGTTGACTCTTTTAAGATTCCAATTATTGCTTCTTTAATTAACAAGTTAAAACATACGCAAGTTTCACATTTGATGGTTCCAGTAAGATTTTTTTCTTAAATTATTAAGGAGTTAGATGCTTTTTGTTCTCATAGTTTTAAAGAAAACTTGGATGTAGCACATTCTTTTGAGTCAGAACTGAAGCCGCTCAACAGGACCAAGGTCAGCAAACACTAAACCCAGCAACATCAGAATCATCAGCAACAATGAAAATACAAATTTACTGCTGCCACAACTGCTCCCAAGACCTATGACACAAAGGTGAGAACACAGAAACAAATTTCCATTGACAGAGTCAGCGTAGGCTGAGCTGAACTGGTACCATTTTTTGTGTACTTCTTTCTCCAGTACTCTAATACCAAGTGCAACAAACTAAGTGTGATATATATGACTACATGCCCTATTGGAAGACAAAAATGCCTCAACTCTGGGCAAATAAAACAACAGTTGGCTACAAATTTAGAACAAAAAATGGGTAGCCTGTTTCCTGCACTTACGTCTCAAGCTGGAATTGACGTACAAACACAAGTACACTGTGGTTTCTCCAGCTGTCTATATGCATTCATTTGCAACCTGAATATTTTGGTTTTAACAGCTCTATCTGGCTTAATACATTTACTGTTATTGGAGGCTTTTGAACAGCATTTAAACTCTTAAAACTCACTGACTACATCCATCTATAGCCATCCATCTTTTGAATCTAAAAAGAAAAGATACAAATTATTTACAATTAAAATATAATCCATAAATACACTCCCATACGATGTCAGTCTGATCTGAAATTCATTTTGAGGCAAAACTGGTCTTCTAGTAACAGCAGAGAAGTAGCATGTCCAACACATGGACGTACTTTTGATTTCCTTCCACAAGCTCTAGAACTGAAGCTTCACACTTTTCAAGAAGGGGAGTGTGTTTCTTTCAGGGAAGGTTAGAAAGCAGAGCTCAGAATTCATCTCTTGCCCCATGGATATGGATAGGCTGGAGTGCGGGATGAGGAATGTAGGCAACTCCCGGAAGCTGCTTGTAATTGTAATCTGTTGCTATGGCATCAGATCTTTTTGCCAAATGAAAGCTTCTGCACTTTAGTTAAACTAACATTTCATTTCTAAACAAAATTATTTATATACCAGCACTGACTTACTCTAAATAATAATCACATATTTTATAGACAGAAACTTCTAGCCACTCATTGGCTTTTAATTCTGAAATAAAATTTACTCTTCAAGTTACACAACTGTTCAGAAAAGTGAAATGATCCATCTATCCATGAGTTTGCAGTAGAAGCCTTATGGAACCAGTTGAATGCCACCAAGTAATTTAGGTTTTTATTTTATGACTTGCATGAAAAAATACAATTGTCATAAAATCAGTTTACATGATGCAGTAAAGGCACTCTTTGTGCAGAGAAATCAACTTACAGTTTTTATAGGTGGAAAGCTATAGGAAAAAGATCAGTTAAGGAAGCTTGCATCAGAAACCCTTTGTGACCCCTACAAAATGAAAATGAAAAAAGGAAATGTCTGAAAGAGGAACTTGGTTGGGAGGAGTGGCACAATGTATTCATTAAATGGAGAAAAAAGATCAAACCTTTGAACAATATGGCAGGATTACTAATACCTGTCCGTTTTCCAGCAACTTGATAGACAGCACTGATAAATCAATGCTGAGCAAAATCGACTTGTTTTGTATTGTTTAATCTGAAGCCAGTATTTTTACCATAGTAGCCTAAGTAAAATATAGTAACATTTATTTTTACAGAGACAACTTAGAAAAAAGAGCATTTGTTTTTAAAGACTGTGTTTCAAGTATGGACAGAATGTGTTATCCCTTCAGAGCCCCAGCAATGGTGTGTGGTGGCACAGGCAGCAGGGCTGGCCCAGGACCCAGGGAGCTTCAGACAGAACTCTTGAACATAGACAGGTCTGCCAAGGAGACAATGCATGGTCAGGGAGCAGGTGGGAAAGACAGACTGGGGGTTATTCTAATATATGTTTCAGGGATATTTTGTTTTCCTGATTTATATTCATGCCATACAGTATCTATCTAGGTTTTATGTACCTGAATGTTTCTAAGACTGTGCACAGATGCTCTGGTTTGAGTGGGTGAGTGATGGTCATGTGAGGCAAAGAGAGAGACTGATAAGATGAATTTCAAAAGAGAAGTTCAGTACACAGACAGAATTAAGAAATGGCAGAAGAAAGGAGAAACAGAAGATGCAGGGGTGGAGGTGGTGAAGAGTGGGGAGAAAAGGAAGGAGATAGGAGGTGAAAAAAGAAAGGAACTGAAAATGATGCAAAGGTATATGCTATATTCTCCTGTAGGAAAGAAAAAGATAAAATGAAGAAAATGAAGCAGGGATATCACAAGAGAGCCAGGAATCAGGACTACATAAATAACATTTACTTAAAATGTTCGTTTAATTAACTGGTCTTGGTCAAATAATTCAGTCAATAGCTATTTCTGTGGTATTCAATAACTCATCAAATACTTACAAAAATAACAGTAAGGTTGAATAAATATTTTCTACCTTTGTCTTGTTATTTGATTACTCCAATCAGAAACACTAAAAACAAATAACCCTAGTACTTACTAGTACTTAAACCAAATTCCATTAGCTTATTACTTATCAGTTGGTACTCACTGATTTTGTTTCCCATGAAACAAAAGTA
Organism: Aegithalos caudatus; assembly: GCA_013389925.1. NCBI lineage: Eukaryota > Metazoa > Chordata > Aves > Passeriformes > Aegithalidae > Aegithalos > Aegithalos caudatus. Next base: position 358,478 of record WEIU01024421.1, read on the forward strand.
TATGGGAACAAAATAATGTAAGGACAAGTTTAAACTTACAACTTAACTTTTTCCTTAAAATCAGACCTGTGCTTTAATTACTGCACAGAACTATAAATATAAAAACAGAATATCATGATGAGAGCTGTATAAGTACAGCACCACTGGTGCAAACTTACACCTGGCACCCATCTGAAGCCTGTTCTAAATTCAGCTCATCCAGGAGATAATTCCTGAAGTGCCCTCACTGGTCTCTCTTCTGAGTTGCTTTTGCAAGTTCTTCCTCATCTGTGCAAGCCATAACACCAGACCAGCTGAAGTTTCAACTGTTGCTACTAGTGCAATTTCACTAATTCTGCTGAGAAGCCCAGGGCTAGGTTTGCACCAGTGCTCTTCCAACAAACCAATATGGTAAGAGGGTGGCAACGAGAAACAGCTGGGAAAAGCATCTTCCACTGCCACAAATGGATCCAGAGGTCTTCTGCCTTACAAATGAAATGGTTTATCAATGGACCCTGTTCAGATCATTATTCTGTACCCTCCTTTTCTCCCTCACCAGCTGCTTGTTGGCACCCACAGAACAGGTACTGTGGGCAAGCAAATGAATCTTGTCTGCCCTGCAAGTCAGGCCCCACACTCTCCTTTCTCTGTCTTTGCACTGCATCTCAAGAACAGTGCTCAAGGAGATCATTCTGCTCCCATGCTGGGGGTCTGCCCAGGTCTGGCAGAGAGGAACTGACAAACACCACTGGCACAAGGGGTGGGAGGGCCAACAACTGCTTTTGGAGCAATCCTCTAGTCACGACCCAGGTCCCAGCTGCTGCTTCTGAAGGTTTCAGTTAAATAACATACAATGGCTATCATCCCCTCAAACACAGCAAATTACTTCTGTGGGAATAACAATAAAGGCATCCTTCTCACTAGGAGTTTGAATTTTCAAGCCTTTAGATGAGCTATGTAGTTGTATTAGATGAAGTGCATGCTAGGTAAAGAAGTAGAAGATTAGGATTCAATAAATATTTTTTTTGTCTTCTCCCTTTCATCACAAAATTGACTGCCTGAGAATGCCTGAAAATTGACTCTTCATCCCTACTGACATTGAAGCTGTTTGCAGTTTTCAGAATTTGCCTTAACAATAAGAAAACACAAATACAAAATAAGGTTGACAGACTTCTCCAATAACTGAAGTATATATGGTTTCCATTTTTGAAGGACAAACTATGTCTGTGGAGCTGCTCTTACACACTAAGCAACAGAAAACTCCTATTTCAAATGAGTTTTGGTTCCAGACCTCCTTAAAAGCACAGCTGATTGCCACAGAGGATGTCCAACTTCCAAGTATGTTATGCCTTAGTTTCAATAGCTTCCTACTCTTTTTCTGCTCCCATGCATGCCAAAGTACAGATAGAAGATCAATGCAATGTATTTTTAGTAGCATTGGCTGAAGAACAGTGCCAGCTTCTAATTTTATCTAAGGATTAATTCTGTGAAGGACTGAAGAAGTCAGCAGCAACTCACCAGAGAAAACCTCAGCCAGGTATTGTGATCACAGGCAAAAAGACACTTCAAGGACTTAGGTGGGATTTCAGCTGAATCTCCCAGCTTAAGGACAACAGCTGATCTCTTGCTGGGCCTTCAATTCTTCCCCTTTTGCTTTTCCTAGTTTCATCTGTCTTTTCTTTCCCCACCTCCAAGGATCACAACCACATCTACTAAGAATGCTCACAGAAACCACTGGCCTCTGACAGGCACGGAGTACTGGTGGGATTTCCAGTATTTCCCTGGTGGGATTTTTCATAAGTACATTGGTTGGGTTCAACAGTATGTTGATGTTCTTCTTCCTCTACACTCTGCAGAATTTAATGCAAAAAAAAATTAACTATGGAAAATTACTCCTGTCCATAATCTCTCTTTAGACACTATGGTGTCAGAGAGTCTGGATGTGGACACATCTGCAGTGCCTGCTCAGTCCATCATGGGCAGTAACAAATACAAAAATGCCCTCATTGCCACACTGGGTTTGACAGGAGAATCAATACCACTTCTCTGAAGATCAGAGCACAGCAGAAATAGGAACATGGTTCCCTGCCCTGAGTTGTCTCTGCCTACAAAGTGTGCCAGTGACTCCTTTTCTGGGTATAATTAAAAAGGAAGCACAACCTTGGTTTTCCAAAGAAGCTCTATGCAGGAAGGAAAATGGAATCTCTTAAGTGAAGTCAGTATGTTTACATCATAGACAGCACGAACAGCAACAATTTGGTTCCATTACTCTCAGTCCTGAAATAGCTTGAAAACCAATAAAGGAATTGTGCTATATTCTTAATAATTCCTTGTTATATATTAAAATATTATCAATAGACGTGGCTGAGAAAACGGATCATTTTTGTACATCTAAATAAAAAAGACTTCAGTCTAAAGAAATGTGTATGTCTTTCAGCTCTTTTTTATCCATGTGTACCCAGAAGTCTACCAAAGATATGACTACTGAAGGTTCTGCTGAAGGACCAAGGCAACCTGCCATGAAATATGCAATTTTAAGTACCAGGAAAAAAAACCAAAACCTTCAAAATAGGTATTAAAATACATTTTCAGAGAGAAATAAAACCTTTTAAAGAGTAATTATTCTAGAAATTATGTACTACAAAAATACTGTCAGTAGAAACACTAAATGACAGAATATGGTTTCTCAAATAAATGAGACAGTGCTACTGTTATCAAAAGACATACTTTTAAACTTCTTAGATAACTATCAAGGTAAGAAATGCCCCCTCAGATACAGTTTATTTGTACTGAGGGCTACAGAAGCTAAATTCTAGTCATGCCTTATGCCCACTCCCAAATTTAACATGTAAACTCATTACAAAAACTTTACAGCCCAGAACTGTAGGTGTGAAGGGGGGTGGCTTGCATAATGACAAGGTGAAGTCACAGAAAGTTTCTCAAAACCCACATAAAAATTTCCCTAATTCATATGAGAGTTGAAGACAGTACTGGGAATGGAATATGCAAGCTGGGAAGCAGTTCTGATCAGTGCTCAAAAATATTACTGTTGAAGAGCTCTAGAACAGTAATCATAATGTGCCAAGATCCAACACTCTTCTGAAAGCAAGAAATCAACTGCGGTTGTATTTAATTTCAAAGGAAGGAGAATTATATATAATTATGATGCTTTTAAAAAGTGCAAAAATCCTTGAAGGCAGCATGGAAACTATTCAAAGACACCATCCCAGAGGCTCAGACCATATGCACAGCATTTACTAAGGACTTCAGAAAGACCAAAAAGAATCCAGCCTGTCTAAGCTACTTAAGTAACAGCCATAAGGAGGCTAGTAAGAGCAGGATAGCATCCTTTGGAAAGCTAAAGCATTCAAATAAAAAAGATTTTATACATTGGGAAGGTTAGATACTAAAGCCTAGGAAGTCAAGCTAAAAAAGTGAAGAACTGGAAACAGTGTAAATCTGAGAAATAATAAAGCATTTTATAGGGGAATTAGGAGCAGGTAGCCCACCAGACACTCACTAAGGTTAACAGATGTTCCAGACATGCAAGATGCACCCAAAAATAAAGGCTGAAAGAAGGAAAACAAGGTACATTTTTGTATCCACTTGTATTGTGATGGAACTTGTGAAGATCTAATGTGATAATTCCTCCTGACACATCAGAGAGCACATCAGACCTGTCTGAAATCAAAATACCAATAGATGATTCAACAATAGACATAGGCACTAACAAACCACTCTGATCAGGTGGCATCCATAGACCTTTCTAAAAGTGAAAACCAGTCAACTTCTGGGGAGTTATCCCTAAAACTGCCCTTGCACCAAAGGAACAAAGGCATGGCCACTATTACATCTATATTTAAAGAGATTTCCCGAGCAATCTGGTAAGAACTGTCTGCAAAAGTGGCATCTGTACAAACAAGTGATGGAAATGCTAACCAAGACAGCAGCTCCTGTGTTTACTGGTTCTTCAGAATGAGTAATCAACAGCTTTTACAGGGACAAGGGAGATCCACTTGATGCCATCCCCAAGAGGCATCTAACAGCTACTTACCAAAGACTCTTAAGGAAGCCAAGCTGTCTGGAAATATGAATGAAGTCCTTGCATGCACAGAAAACTGGTAAGAAAAACAGAAATGGACAAGACACCTGGATCCCACCTGGATCTGTACTGGGATCTACACACTGCCCAACAAACTCAAAACAATCTGTCACAGCAACTGAACAGCAAGGAAGTGGAATTTGCTAAAATTAAGCCATTTGGCAGTGTGAGAATCAGGCCTGGTTGTGATGAGCTGAGGAGAGACTTCCTATGCAGGGACTGTTCAAAAAAGGATGAACTTTGTGCAAAAAAGTGCAGCATAGTGCACATGGGAAAGACACCACCAAACTTCACATAAGTTTTACCAAGTGCTACCAAGAAGTCACCTCAACATTCAAAAATGGAAAAAAATCCAAGATTGCAAAGGAATAGAGAACAAAGCAAGATGAAAACATGAGAAGTAACTGAACAAACTTTGAGAATATGCAAAAGATTGGTAAGGGAGGTGTGACAGAGGAACACAAAATCACATGTGGAACTGAGACTGTGAGGATGGTTATTTGCCTGTTCCACATAAAGGTTTTGGAACCATCAACTAAAACTAGCAAAAGACAGGTTCAAACAGACACTTTTCAACCAGTTAAACTGACAGGACTATCACTTGTTTAGTTACTTGAAAAAAGTGTTCTACCAGTTTTCACAGAAATTCTTTGCACAGCATGCTACTGACACGGGACCAAAAGAAAAAAAAATCCAAAGCAAAATAACCCCTGACTTCTGGAGAGAAGTGGTGAAGACAGCACTTACCCAAACATATGGTCCTGTTTCTTCGCTCAAATACTAATAGAAGGAGGAGACAGCTGAAGCAAAATTTCACATGGGTAGAAAAGAGATAATTTATTTTACAAAGTAAAGGCAAACCATACAAAGGTCTCTTGCCAATAACATAGGGTATTTATACACTGTTTACTACCGTGCCTCATTGTTTATATCAATAATTTCAATCCCTCCCCTCAAGCTCCTCATTCACATGTCCCATATCAAGGGCAGAGTAGAGCAGGTTACAGGTATAGCCTCCTTATTATGTAAAAGCAGATTGAACAAATTACCAGTAGGGAAGAGAGACTTTGCAGAAAGGGTAGTAAGGAAAAAAGGAAATTTAACTCTCAATAGTGGCTTTCAAATTCTTAAAGGAAACTGTGCCAAGCCATAGCAGTGGCAGTACATGCTTTATGTGGATACGTGTTTAATAGGAGTGAAACCTTAAGACTGAGAAAAGCAATAAAACAGAGATAACTGATTTGCCTCTAAAACCACATGAAAATTTGCCTCAGTTTTAATAGCCCTGGTTCTCTTCCCCCCCCCCGCCATCATTTAGTTATTAAAACATTGTGTTGAACTTTAGCCTCTTAAGAAAGACCCAAGTAAATTATTTACAAAAAATATTGCACCTGAAGATGGTAGCTGGACTATGATAGTCTAACATATCTGAACAAGATTAAAAACAGCCAACTGGTAGGAAAAATCTTAACTAACATTTAAAGAATTCCAAACAAGGATACTTCAGAAGAAAGAAGCACACCTGGAAAACAGATTCCCAGATGTTTTTTCAACGTTTAAGGAAATTTTCAAGGAGTTAGATACAGCTTTTTTCAGAAATTCTTACACTGCTGTTGAACACTCCTTTTGTCAAAATTTCACTATACAGTTGATTTAACTAGATGGCTTGTCTGCCATCTGTCCCCTCAGCAAATGCTAGGCATTCTGTTCCAAACCAACCAGACCATCTGCAATTAATAGGTTGCCAGAATGGCTGTATACATATACTTCACATGCTCTGAGTCGGTGATTGTTCTTTATTTGGCAACAAGCAAAGCCAAATATTTCCAGCGCAACCCAAGAAAAGACCACAAAATTGTTGGGATGGAACAGCCTTGCTGACCTCACCAAACCAATACAATTTGAAATTCATAAATACAGAGAAACACAAGACCTTCTATGTGTGACCATAGGGATGATTTCTTAACACAGCTGTGTCCCTGAAAACCCCTGGCACACTGCAGAACCTCCATCCTTGGGAGAATTTTACAAACAGGTAAGGTGTTCAGTGTGCTCCTCTGTGTGTAGCCACAACAAGAACCAGCAGTAACAGGCGGCTGCCACCTTTGGCTTGGCTTTGGCAGGTGTGGAAGCGCGCCTGTCCCGGCTGCTTCTGCACAATGGGGACGGGCCAGAGAGCACCTGCGCTACTGACCCGCACCCTGAGCGAGCCTGAGCACTTAGGGAAAGCAGCATCTTACCAAGTTGTGAACCACCCTACGGCTGCCTTTCCTTTGAGCACCAAGAGCAGTGACCCAGCGGTGACCTGCTAGGTCACTCCTGCAGGTACAAAACAGGACAGCACCGTGCTGGCACCAAGTTTCACAGGCTATGGAGACCCGGTTCAGCAGCACGGACAAGCATCCTAAAACGAATCCGGCGCTCGACTTTGCTGGCATCTTCACGGGAGCCGGAGCGTGGGGACAAATTTGGACGGCTCCGGGCGCGCCCCGGCACAGCCCCGCGTCCGTCCCCGCTGCGGCCGCCCA
>WEIU01024421.1:365362-378388 GCA_013389925.1 Aegithalos caudatus
TCTGGGGAGAGCCCTGGGATAGCCCCGGGAGCCGGTGGTGCTGCGGGGCGGCTCCTGGCACCGCCATGTGCGGGGGGCGGCTTCTGGTGGAACGTGCCCCGAAGATGCGCTGGCTTTTAAATGAATTATAATAAAGTAATAGATTACATCATTTTCAGCTTGTTCCTAACCTGCGAACTGAAGTAACCTCGTGTCTAAAAAGCATTGGCAGCCTTCCTTTGTTCCTTCTTGGGTTGTTCTTCTCGTCAGGTTTCCTCAGTGTTTAAACGTGCTCCCGAATTTAGGTATCACCAGCAGCTGCTCTCTGAAAAAGAAAAGTTATGCAGAAGAAGCAAAAGTCCAGAGTCTCCCTGCTGTCAGTGCCCCAGCTCGGCCTGCCCTGCCTGCGCATGGCTGTGGGCACTGTGGCGGGCATGGACCAGGGCCCACGCCGTTCCTGTTTCTGTCAAAACCAACCTACACAGTGAGGTGTTGACTGAAATATATGTGTGACCCTTACAAGGCAATGTTTTCTTCGTCTCTCCTGACCGAGAATCCCTTTTTGACCGAGCCATACAGGAGCAATACGGTTGCAGTTTCCCAGTTGAACAGGCGGGCCCCCATTATTCTGCGTGGTGCAACATGCAGAGTTCTGAGTGCCTCTATTCATCGTGTGAAATCTGCAGCGACGTGCTAGGTGAGGTTAATGTTGTCAGCTAAAAGGCATTCCTATGGCTAGATGGCTTTTCCATCTGTAAAATGTGGGTATTATCCAGAAGTAAAAACGGCTTCTTCAGTTTACTTGTAAACTGCTTGATGATCGTTAGACGGAAAGCGCTAGGGGAAGTCTTTTTTATTAAGTAGTTTTTGTCAATTCCCCTCTTTATGAGGCAGCATGTGGTATATTAACCAAATAAAAACTAAAGTGCATTTTTAAGTCTCAGGGGAAGCCTATCTAAATATCCCAACACCATCATAGGAAGAGGTGATCATGGTCTCCTGGTGGAACTGCTCATGCTAATATAAGAGAAGTTGGCTCAGTCACGCAAAGAAATTTTTTACCTTTTCTGTTTCTTTTCCATTTTCTTCTCATCTGCTTAATAGGGCTGAGCAGCTCTAAACCAGAATATATGACTGCTGCATGACTTCAGCTAAACTCAGGATTAATTTCTGCAAATGAAATAACATCGAGATCAGACCAAAAAATGTAGGTTATTTTGGCAAGGCAGCATAGTGTGGTTGTGGAGCACAAGGACATGAGATTGTGATCAGCACCTGAATTACCTTTGTCTTAACCTGGATGTGTTGCTAAAGGCAACCACGTTTCTTGTCAAGTTATGCATGTCTGAAAGACTGAATCAGACCTGGCAGAGATGGGGATTGTAAGATTTTCTAGATTTATCTAAGTCTGTAATTTCACAGCTCTTTTTTTCTAGACATGTATAGGGTGCGCTCCTCTACAAAATTCTGCTGTCAGTACTGTATTTGATGTCTTTGCAGGATGGATCATGGATGAGCCCCAGGTTGCTCAGCTCTTTCTAGGTGATGATGATGGTGAGTGCAGTGCAGTGCAGCCTGCCTGTGTTGCCTCCTTTTCAAATGGAATCCTTTGATCCCAGATCACCTCGAGCATTACTTACGGGAATGAAGGCCACGCAAAATTTTAATTTTGTAATTTAAACACATTTTCTTATGATTTTACAGCCTGAGTACAGAAGTGTTTTCATCTGCAGAAATAAAGGAACATTTGCTTATAAACGTGAGAACTGAGAATCAGGACTGTGTGTGCAGGAGGGGGATTTCAGCTCTCTCCTGCTCCCTTTACTCTGCCAAATTTGAAGTATGCATTTTTGAAGCCAAGCTCATGGACCAAATGCTATACAGCTAAACTCATTTTACTATGACTAAGTCGTTTAAAGTTACTACTGATCTATGTCGGTTTAATTATAGATTTTCATGGACTCATTCCAGATTGGGCCTAGATAAAGCATCAGAATTTTGTCATAGGACTTGATTTGTTATACAAAGTGTCATGAATATAATGACACTGAATAAATAATTTACAGTAGCACGTGTCTCCTCTTATTTATAGAGTATAAATTGAGAGTTTTACTAATTTTATAAAGTTAGTGTGAACATACAGAGGGAAATGCACCATTCTGGGAGGGCATGCAGTATATTGAAAATAAGACATTGAAAGTGGGAAAAGTAGGCATTGAAAATAAAATTCTTATATAAGGTTTAGCTTAGTAAGGACTGTGAATAGAATAGTGCAGATCTGTGGAGTCCAGATCTTGTAAGACTTACTCGAGTGTGCTTTAGATCATGCTGCCAACACTTACAGTTCTTGGAAGTTCTGAAAAATACAGAAACAGACATGCTACCTTATTTTTTACTGCAGTTTAAAGTAAGACTGTGTGCACCTTGAGAGACCTAGATAAAGTACTAATAAAACAAGTAAATGATTCTAAAATTTACTATCTCTATTGAGAAATTAAAATAAAGAGCAAAATAGTCAAGGCAGTTGTTGAAGAAAGGGAATCTTTTTTTTCTAATTTCAGCAAATGACAAGACAACAAAGAACAAAACTGGAAGAGTACAAAAGGTGAAAAGGACGTAACAAGGTTGGTCTAGACATTGGAATTAAAATTACAAAGCACAGACAGATATGCAGATTTAAACGAAACCATTTTAATCTTATATATAGAATAGAATGACTATGTGCCATCTGGAATTCAGGGAATCCAATGAAAGTTGGAGGTGTAAACAACACACACAGCGGTATCAACATCTGTTTTCAGTGCCTGCTGATATATATGAGTCCTTGAGGGATAAGTTGGAGAAAATAATGGAAATTGATAAAACCTGATGATAGAGAAAGGATCAGACATAATTGTATTTGCTTAGAAAGAATATGGATTTACTCACTCTAAAAATAAATAGTGCATACAATGTATTGTCTGTTTTTTTAAGAATCTCTTCTCCCTGTAGGTCCTTGAATAGGACAGCATTCATAGCAGATACAACATTTTGGAAGGTTTGGCATGGGATACAGCTCCTCTCCTTCCCCATGAAGAGCTAATGGATAAAAAGCAGTAAGTTCTGAAAACCTACAGTAGTAATGAGTACACTCCTATGTCCTGCTGCATTGCTGAGAGTGAAACTCCATGATGGCTTTACAAGTAAAGCCATTACCATTACAAGTAAATTTAGCAATCTGAGCCTAAACCATTACAGAATATGATCTGATGTTCAATACAAACAAAAATTAATTATTACACTAAAAATTAATTACTGCTAGCAATGAGTGCTAGCAATGTTAAAAAAAAAGGCTCTGTTAATATTTGGCCTTGATACCAAATGGCCTTCCATTTCCAGAGGGCCCACAGAAAAATATGAAGAATATTAAAAATGTTTTCCACACACCAGCTTAAAAGGATTGGTTGACCAGGACCAATATTTTGTTGCTAGGAAGGGAACAATGATGACATTGATTATTTCCACAGCTAAAAATCCACAATGTAATTGATTTTTATCTGACTCATTTAGTGTGGGCAGGCTCCATTTGTTCAAGAAACCTGTAATATATTCCTTGAATCACTGTAACTATGAGAGATATAAAAGTTGATGTAATGAGTTAAACACACTATTTAACTCAATTTGTTTTGCACACTGAATTCCAATTTCTGACACAGATACAGGTTCTATCTAGAGCTACTGCTCATTTTTAAACATGTCTTGTTAATATTCTGTGCTCCCAGATATTCAAGAGTTCTACTTTATTCAGGGTGCCTCTGATTTTAGAATTCTGTGTCCTGAGATTTCATTTTCAGGCACACTGAGAACTTGCACCTTTCACTGAGTGATTGAGACCTGGGCTACCAGCAAATTTGAGAGTTGTGACTAATAAAGACTCCAGCGAATGAGAGAGCCAGATTAGGAGGATTTATTTGATCTGATGCATATCTTTGACACATTCAGTGTCTACTCTTGAAAAGTCATGGATATTTGGGTCATGAGTTTGTGTTGAAACTGATAGAGAAAAACTGCACAGGAGTCCAGCAGGGACTAGAGCTGGTGAGAAAAAAAAATCAGGGTTTTAACTGAAGTATCCAGTTCCAAAATTATGCAGAATATTTGTGATTGATTGCCACCTCATCCTGAACTATCTAAGAGCTTTTTCACCTCACTGTTCGCCAGAAATTTTCCTGTCGGAGTTGGGCAGCAGGGTTATGATTCCTGCTGGTCATCAAGACCTGTCCAGTAATAAATGGATGGGAATTAAGAATATAAATGGATTTGAATAAGCTATTTATTATATATATCCACATACATGTCTGTGTGTTTTTAGAATACTACAGGTTTCAGGTATATACTGTTTGACTTGGTATAAGAAGAAAATCTAGGTTTAAAACCTTGTATTTCACAACTTGGTCTCACATTTGGACTTTTTTGGACTTTTCTTATTTTAAGCAAGTAGATTTTCCATTACTGTACAACCAAAACCAGAAAACTGGAAGAAAAACTAGTATTTAGTTTATGGATCTCTATGCATGACTCTTGAGATTGCTTTCTCCTTCTTTGCTGATAAATGACATTTAATTAGAAAAAAATAAAACCCCTGATGATCATTGACCACAGTTGCTATTTCTGAAAAAAAAAAAAAAATCTTTCAAGTATCAAAATTCAATAAACAATTACAGCATTTGATACTTTTCAACTAGGCATACAACAAGGGCATTGGTCTTCTACACTGTGTTGCAAATGTACTGGGTGAATCTCTTTGTTTCCTTGCTCAAAGCATAATTTTTTTTCAGACTGGAGAAACTCATTTTTGCATTACAGGTGACATACAAGCAATTTGGGTATTTTGAAAAAAAGTGATACGTCCTTTTTCTTGTATAAAGATATTTCATCCTCTTTCAGAAAAGGGGAATTTTCTTTGTTCACCTAAATTTTAACCAAGTGTATTTCTCAGAAGCACATGTACATCATCATCTGACAGGATATAACAAACTGCATATAAAGAAACAGTGACATCAGATGACTCTGAGAAGAAAAAAGAGTGACTACAATAAAACTGTGAAACAGAACCCATTGTCCTACCACTTTGCAAAGAAGAAGTTTCTGCTACAGAGTGAAGTTTGACACCACAGAAATGTCCTCTAATTGGACAAGGTTCCACTTTGTTTTTCTGAAGTGGAAAAGGTAGTTGTACATCAATCAGGCAAATAAATCCTCTTCTTGATTGGCCTTCCTGAGTTCCATTCTGCCACTACTCTCCCCTCAAAATACAGCTTAATAGATTGCACCAGTGGTTCAGAGAATCTTTGCTGCTTTGGAGAATGATTTATGTTCTCTAAACTCTTCATAGAACTCTTGTACACATTAGTATTCACTCATATTGTGTGCCAGGTTTTGCATGTGAAGTAGATCTTAAAATTGACTTTACCATCTGTGATGTCACTAATATAGCAGTCACTGAACTTCCTGAAATAGGATGACTATGAAGGATGCATCTATTTTGCCACAGATTTCTATAAAACAAAATGTTTTTCAGTAATTAAAGCTGGAGGTGAACAAAGGAGGTACTCTGGGAAAAACACAGATTAATTTAACCATAAATGACCCATTTAAGTTTTTTTTGCACTCAAGTAATGACTGAAGAAAATTAGTTCAGAGACTGATGAAGGATGCTGAATAGGTAATTATTGCTATTACAACCCTCTTATTTTAATTTGTAGGAAATGTGATTTGAAAATTAAATAGTACTTCATTTTTTTAGGTTTCAGTGTGGACTCTCTTTTAGCTGTGTCTAGCATTTTTGTTTCTCAGAATTTCAAGGACCTTTCCTTTCCCATTAATGATTGTATTAGATACCCAGAAGGATCCATTTTTCAACAGTATCATCACAGCAATAAATTACATTTTCCACTTCCCTCAGATTCCTGGTCCAAAGATCTGTAGGTGTTTTACAGGCCTTGGGTAAAAAGAGATAACAAAAAATTTGGTCACAGGTAGAGGCACACAGAGGCTGATTTATGAGTGAAGACATAACATGCACCACAAAGCTTCTACTTCTAAAATTAATAATAGATGAGGAAAAGACTGCATGCCCTACAAGGCAAATGTAATCCACCTGTTTTGTACTAACCTTTACTTCAACTACCAGCCTCCTTCCCCATGTTTGCAATTATATTTTTCCAGATTCCTTCCCGTTGTACTTATTCATAACAACTAAGTCAATGACAGCAAACACTGTCTGTATTCCCAGAATGTTCTCTCAAATTTTTAATGCTCCAGTATTTTTCAAATCTCTGTTACAAATGTAACAGGGTCCAATATCCAAGCATAAAAATCCAGACTAATTAACACTAGAAAACTGGCTTTGCAACTCTTTGAATTTCTTCTGGTTTCAAAACAAGGGAGAAGTAAAATTTTATTCATGGAAATATTGGTTGGTCTCATTGATCTATTCCTACATTCGCTGAAAGATGATCATAATATAGATATGTCCCCTGTACATCAGGAAAAAGATAGAAATGAACTCAAGTGCCTCTTCTGCAGATGACTTGGAACCCTTAAAGATAATTTTGATGTTTGCCAGTTGGTATACACAGTAAGGAATTGCAGAAATCTGTGTACAACACTAGGCTACAAATGAGAAGATGCTACATCCAACCCCTCCAAAGTACTCTGTGGCTAATAAACCCAGTTTCCTTGCAAAAGGAGCTGTGCCACCCATTTCTGCTTCAGACACTCTAGCTATAAAACCAGATGGAACTGAGACCTTCCTGTCATGAAGCACAGTCAGGCTCATTCAGAAAGCACAGTGGACATTGCACACTGTCCCAGAGTGGGCCAGAGAGTGAGCAAATGGCACAAGGCACAAGGCCAATCCACCGAGGAGGGACACGGGAGGATGTTTGCCTGTAGGGATGTCCTCACCACAGAGGTGGAACAGACCCTGTCCAGCCATGGCATCCTGACAACACCCACGTGACAACACAGGGTCTGGCCACAAGCCCATGGTCATTAACTTATCCTCTGCACTTTATAGATCATGGTACTGGAAATGACTGGTAAACCAGAAACAGCTCAAAAACTGTGAAGTGTGATTAGCATTTTTGTTGAATGCAATCGGATGGATTCAACAACCGTAACCATTTTTGGGAACAATTAACCGTGCTGAGTTTTTCATTAAAATAAAAGCACAACATTCATGTGAATAACTGTGGTGTGAAACATGTTTGTATTAGAACAAGACAACTTTGTCATTGGGTAGGTAAATTCGTAGTGCCAGGAAACATTCTCCTCCCCAAGTTCCAAGAATCATGTGCCTAACAGTCTCCTGCAGCACACAGTACAACCTAATATTAATAATATATCTAGAGCTGAACATAAGGTATGGAGGGAGTATTTAAAATGTTTAATTATTCAAATGAAGGAATTAATTGACTGTGCCTTTTTTGCAGTTCCACAGTATTTCTAAACATCTTAAGAGCTCAGCATGCTAAGAAGAATATAATAATGTATCTGCAGCTGCACTTCATTTATTCTCCAAGACAAGGTCTATGGAAAAACATTTTAAAACCAGACATTTGGAACTGAGGAACTGACTGAGGAAAAGGTGTATCTATGCATATATAATGTATATATACACAAAATATGTATATAATATATAAAAACTGTGATTGATTAATTGGATTCAATTGGTGAAAATCTTACTATGCCTATTTGATGTATAAAATGTGATGTAATATTGTATCAACAAGCTGCACTTCACTGTAATATTTATGACAGTTCCTTTTAAACTAATCAGTTCTCAAGCAATTCTAATCTAATTTAGTCTTATCTATGATAATTTCTTCAAAAAGTATTAAAGAATTCTGAACTGGTGAGAATTTGCCAGTGCTGAACTTTTAGCAGAAGACCATTCATTATTATACTTCCAAGCTTACCTAGATGGGGATCATTGCATTCCTTGCTGGAACAGGCAGGTGGGAAAGCAAATATTCCATTTGCTTCTCTAAAAACCTACATGACTGTTTGTCTCCAGAGGTCAAACTTAACTGAAAACCAGATTGATTTACATATTTATCTTCAGGCAAACTATAACTGTAACTTCTGTTTGCACTAAGTTTTCTCCAACAATTTTTTTTGGGACTGAACAAACTATTTGTTTAAGGCTAAATTTCTTTCCTTTGCAGGTGCAATTTTGTAAGCCAGTATTGTTAAACTGTAGTAGGGACCCTCCCACCGTGCATTTTAAAGGATTGAGAGATCTGCACGTGGGCTCTTCATGCCCTTGATGTGCCACAATGATTGAAGTCCAGCTAGTGTAAAAAAGGATGGAAAGCTTGCCTAGGAACAGGTTGGGAAGCCCTGACCTGAAGAAGCATCTGTTACCTTGCTGTCAGCCAGAAATAATTATATTATATCAGGCTGGTACTAGAATTTCCAGTCTTTTCTCTTACCTCCTTATAAATTTAAAATAGCAGTGTTTACTATTTAAAACTTAGAGTTAGTAAGTATCTTGAGAAAGATTTAGTGAATCAACGAGACTGTTATTATTTTTCACACTTTTCCTGTAAGAATAGAGAATTGTAATATTTCTGGGTTCTTACATAACCTAGTCTAGCAAGTATTTTTTTATGTCATCTTCTAGATAAAAAATCAAGCCTCCTCATCCTTAAGTAAATCTGATGTAAACAGAAAAAGTACAAGGTAGAAGTTGACTTAGAGGATTTTCTGTTTGAGCCTCTGAACAATAAATCTCACCAGAACAAATATAATAATACCATCATGGGTAAAACCTTCCTAAACTGACTGAGCAGACAGGTATATATATTTTTTTCCAAGAAGGAGAATTCACATTTATTTATCAGCTAGGGTTTTTTCCAAGAGAATATATCATATGGGTGTCATTTCTGAAGAAAATCATGCACCTCTTATACAGTCTAGGCTAAATCAAAGTGAAGAGAGCATTTTTTTTATTTCTGCAAGTAAATATGTAAAGACCAACAGGACTCAACAGATTTTTAGGACAAATCATAAACTTGTTGTGGTGAACACCATGATGTGTGGGGGAGGAGGGAGAGGTGCCAGCTGGATCCATCGTCTATCTTGGCATTTATGCTGTGTTCATCACCATGGTATCAAAACACCTTTACAAGTTCTAAGTGTAACCACAGTAAAGGATCTGTAGTTTCTACTTGAGTCCTCGGAGGGATGGCTTTGTTGTTGTTGTTATTGTTATTTTTATTGAGCAAGCAAGTGAAAAAAAGGGATTTTACATTTTATTCTTAAGGAGCTGAGATTCCTCAGGGAATCAATTCCACAGCTGTATGTCAGTTGCCAAGATAATTGTATCTGCACATAGTATAGAGATGACCCTTCTCTTGTCCCAGAAAATTCCAGCTGGAGTTAGTGAGAGGTCACGCAGGGAGTGAGAAGGAGCCCTCACACTCTTATGTGGGGCACAGAGAAGATGCTTAGGCTGGATGGAGGCAGGCAGGTGGAAACAAGAGTTGAATACACTGCTGATTTTTCTTGGTTTCCCCAGCAGTGCAGGCAGCTTCCCTGAACGTATGTGCCAGAGAGCTCTGCTTATCCCTGTGCCAGCAGAACGTGCCTCCCTTGGGCTCCCATGGATTGATGCACAGAGACACCTGGGAGCTGGCTGAATACATTTTCAGGAACATACAGCAGATGTGCTGGAGCTTAAAGCTGTATTGTATGTGGAAATATAATTTCCTTAAATATTTCTATGTTTTCTCAGTAATGTGCATCAGACTGTGGCCTTTGTATTTTTGTCTTTAACTTTTCCTGTATCTTTATTTTTCTGTCGCCTTTAATGTTAGATTTTGGGTTTGATTTCATTATGGAGAACACTAGCATTATAAAATGACTCCATTGAAACAAATATAATATTATGTCCTGTTGGGGACATCTCCATGAGAATAAATGTGTAAAATCTTGTTCCTTAGAATGAAGTCTTCGTTCAATTGAATTTAATGCTAATATTCCTGTTAATAATAATGAGTCAAGACTTTGATACAGCTATCAATAATTAATTATTGATAGTCAACAGACCTAATACTAAAAACATCCTGTGCAATGAGACAAAAAAAAAATTGAAAACGGGACCCAGACTTGATCCTCCATCCTTTACATGGAGGATCTATTTCTGATCTTGCTGTGCAAGTGTTTTAGTTTTTGTTTGTTTGTTTGTTTGTTTTGTTTTGTTTTTGTTTTTGTTTTTGTTTTGTTTTGTTAACTTGGGCTAAACATTATGACAGAAACAAGTGAGATAATTTGGTATTACAAGATATCTGCTCTTTTTCACTTATGGTCATTTTATGTGTTGAAATATTTGCATTCTTTATGTAGGGAAGTGATCCTATTGTTCAGCCATCTAAATGATCTCTTTGTTAATCATACTGTCAGGGCTCATGTCAACTGTTCTAGTTTTCATGGAGATTACAAGCAATTTCCTTTTAAATTTTGTTGTTGTTTATTTTTAAAAGATCAATCCCTAAATTCACAGGGAGAATTTGTTGAACTGGAAAATCCTATTTAAGGGTTCAAGGTGTATAGAAATTACAAAATTGCCTTTAAAAAGGCCAGCTTTCTGTCAGGTGTGTGGGAGTGAATGACAGACTAATTCCCACACACACCCACGAAAATTGTGAGTTGTCCTCTTACCAAGTATTCTGTTACAACTGACCCTATAGATGTGTCTCTGTGTGTATATATATGTAACTATATATATATATATAAGTATATACATATATGTATAATTTCCATAATTTACTGAAATATTGCCTTTACAGCTTCTTTACATTTTACTCCTGATTTACTTGCCTATATTGATTACAGATTAAACAATCCATTCTGGAAGTGTACTCTCAGATACCAGTGTTTTGTGATAAAACTGTGTTTAACCTTGTATTCTGCAATAATCTCCAAAATATATGTATTAGGGAACAGATATCCTAAGCATGTTATTAACATTAGATTATATTTAGCAGGTTAGAGATAATCTGCTGCTTTAACTAAACACTACAACAAAAAGATACCACAAGAATCAGCACCTTTTTGCAGCACTTCTTAAGACTCCCTGATGTGCATTTCACAATGCAGTTAAAATCCTTTTATTTTTCATATTATTTATCCAACTGTGGGATCATTGCACTTTCACAAGAATAAAAAAACTCGAGGCAAATATATGCTATAAAACAAAAAAAATATTAAACGTTCTGCTGTACATTATTTAGTCTAAGCATTAAATTTTCATTTTCTATTGGCTTTATGCAAAGAGCAAGGAAATTAGATTGATGCCTTTTCATTCAGGATAGTATAACAGAGTGCCTAGACAGATGTTCTAGATAGATATTGCATTTATGTAGGTGTAACAGAATTGCATTGTGTTCAGAAATATCAGTGATGAATGCTGTTAGCATTATCAGAATGCTGTCTAGAAAGAAAACATAAGGAATGGCATTTACTCTTCCACCTTGAAATCTTCCTGGGTTTTTGACCCCTCTGTCAGAATACCTGGTTGATAGGTTATTTCTCCTCACTGGCTATCATGCTGAGGACAGAGAAGCAAATCCCTTTGGAGCCAGTTTTAGCACTGCTCTTTACAGTTGGCTGTCAAGTGGAGTCAAGAAGGGACAGTTGCTACCATCTGCCTAAAAGCATGGTCTGGAACCTGTGTGTGTATTTGTGCACGTCAACAGCTTTCCAACATATGGGCCTAAATTTAGTTTCTGAATTCATTATTGGGCTTTCAAATATGTGACCCGGTTTTCAGATGTACTGACCACTCAGACATCTGGTGGTTTCATGTAAGCTGTGATTATTCAGCATCTCTTGAGCAAAATCACTCAGGGCAGTGCAGTTTCCATTTTAAATCAGTGAGAAGATAGTTGTTGAATTTAGTAGATACTGAGTTGGTCAGTGGATGTTTAACCTTTGGCAGCCACACCTGACACTCTTGGCCAGGCCCACAGTCACATAAGTGAATGTGACAGCCACCTGAAAACTGGTGATAGCATCCCCTGACACTGATAACTGTGGCATAGATATTAAAAAGGTATCACAGAACTCTGACCATTATTACTTTGTACCACTTACTTAATCTGTCTCGTGACTTAGCATTTTAAAATCCTGAGCATCTTTTTAACAGTTAGCATCCTTTAAAAATGGAACTGTCAAGAGAAATTTTCTTATTCATAAATCTGAACATTCCTGCATCTATATATTACTACTACATGTAAGAATCAAAATACATCGAGCTCCTGATGGGCATGTTGTGACAGTGATATAGGGAGACATCAATAAAGCTCATTATTAGGGAAGCACACTAGAAAGATCTAATTTTCAGTAAGGATTTTTGATTTTGGTTGCTTGACGGAACATTTTGGAAGACATGCAAAATATATGGTGGCTAAAATATTTATTAGTTAAGTAATACAGCAGCTTTACATTTCTGTGAAGAGCAAGTTGTTCACTTCTGGGGTTTACAGCTCACTTCTATAGCCCTTGAGGGTTATTAGTGCTGAAACTGGCAGACTTTTACTGAGTCATTGATTTGACTTCTTGTTCTGCCTTCCATCCGTGGATGTTTCAGGCCCAAAGAATGCACATTGTAGACTAAACTTGTCTACCTCTTTATCTCAGTTGCTGAGGAGTTTTAGAAGAGGTATTGGTTAGATCTGCTCCTCAGCTGCTCTAACATATGCCAGGGTCAAACAGCAGAGGATCAGAAAATTTCCTCTCATGTGTGTCCTGTTCTTATATCTAAGCATAGCTTCTCTATGCTTAGGCAGAGTATACAGCCTATGATACTCACTTTAACCTTGACAATTTTTAATGCTATTTTAGACCTGTTTAGAAAGGCTTCCTTTCTGCCTTGAAAATTTGAACTCATGGGAACAAAGGTGGTTTTCTTTTCACTTGGAAAGATACAAAAGCAGTTCCAATTCTTTTGATCCTGTGTAGCCTTTCCTCCCTCCCCCCCCCTTTTTTTTTTTTTTTTTT